>JACDNR010000631.1:0-88546 GCA_013421045.1 Propylea japonica
ATTGTTGTACCAAATAAGATCAAATTTGAATACAATAATGCAACCTACGAGTACGTTTAACTCTAAATAAAAGAAAATGAAATTTCTTAATGAAAACCTGATGAACTGTTATACCAAAATAGATCAAATTTGAATACAGTAATGCAACGTACGAGTACGTTTAACTCTAAATAAAAAAAATCATTTCTTAATAAAAACCTCATGAACTGTTATACAAAAATAGATCATACTGGAATACTATAATGCAACGTACGAGTACGTTCAACTCTAAATAAAGAAAAAAAAATTCTTAATAAAAACCTGATGAACTGTAATACCAAAATAGATCAAATTCGATTACAATAATGCAACGTACTAGTACGTTTAACTCTAAATAAAAGAAGAAAAAATTCCTTAATAAAAACCTGATGAACTGTTATACCAAAATGGATCAAATTTGAATACAGTAATGCAACGTACGAGTACGTTTAACTCTAAATAAAAAAAATCATTTCTTAATAAAAACCTCATGAACTGTTATACAAAAATAGATCATACTGGAATACTATAATGCAACGTACGAGTACGTTCAACTCTAAATAAAGAAAAAAAAATTCTTAATAAAAACCTGATGAACTATTATACCAAAATAGATCAAATTCGATTACAATAATGCAACGTACTAGTACGTTTAACTCTAAATAAAAGAAGAAAAAATTCCTTATAAAAACCTGATGAACTGTTATACCAAAATAGATCAAATTTGAATACAGTAATGCAACGTACGAGTACGTTTAACTCTAAATAAAAAAAAATAATTTCTTAATAATAATAATGCAACATACTAGTACGTTCAACTCTAAATAAAGAAAAAAAATTCTTAATAAAAACCTGATGAACTGTTATACCAAAATAGATCAATTCGATAACAATATGCAACGTACGAGTACGTTTAACTCTAAATAAAAAAAATCATTCTCTTAATAAAAACCTGATGAATTGTTGTACCAATTAAGATCAAATTTGAATACAATAATGCAACGTACGATTACGTTTAACTCTAAATAAAAAAAAATCATTTCTTGATAAAAACGTGATGAACTGTTTTACCAAAATAGATTGAATTTGATTAAAATAATGCAACGTACGAGTACGTTCAACTCTTATAAAAAAAAATCATTTCTAAATAAAAACCTGAAGAACTGTTATACCAAAATAGTTCGAATTTGAATACAATAATGCAACGAACGAGTACGTTTAACTCTAAATAAAAGAAAATGAAATTTCTTAAGGAAAACCTGATGAACTGTTATACCAAAATAGATCAAATTTGAATACAATAATACAACGTACGAGTACGTTTAACTCTAAATAAAAGAAAAAAATCATTTCTCGATAAAAACCTCATGAACTGTTATACAAAAATAAATCAAACTTGAATACTATAATGCAACGTACGAGTACGTTTAACTCTAAATAAAAGAAAAAAAATTCTTCATAAACACCAGATGAACTCTTATACCGAAATAGATCAAATTTGACTACAATAATGCAACGTACGAAAACGTTCAACTCTACATAAAAGAGGACAAAATTTCTTAGTAAAAACCTGATGAACTGTTATACCAGAATAGATCAAATTTGAATACAATAATGCAACGTACGAGTTCATTAAACTCTAAATAAAAGAAAAAAATTTCCTAATAAAAACCTGATGAAGTGTTATACCAAAATAGATCAAATTTGAATACAAAAATGCAACGTACGAGTACGTTTAACTCTAAATAACAGGAAAAAATCAAATCTCAATGAAAACCGGATGATCTGTTATACTAAAATAGATCAAATTTGAATACAATAATGCAACGTTCGAGTACGTTTAACTTTTAATAAAAGAAGAAATCATTTCTTGATGAAAACCTGATGAACTATTATACCAGAATAGATCAGATTTTAATACAATAATGCAACGTATCAGTACGTTTAACTCTAAATAGAAGAGAAGAAAATTCTTAATAAAAACCAGATGAACTGTTATACTGAAAAAGATCAAATTTGACTACAATAATGCAACGTACGAGTACGTTTAACTCTAAAGAAAAGAAGAAAAAATTCCTCAATAAAAACCTGATGAACTATTATACCAAAATAGATCAAATTTGAATACAGTAATGCAACGTACGAGTACGTTTAACTCTAAATAAAAAAATCATTTCTTAATAAAAACCTCATGAACTGTTATACAAAAATAGATCATACTGGAATACTATAATGCAACGTACGTGTACGTTCAACTCTAAATAAAGGAAAAAAAATTCTTAATAAAAACCAGATGAACTGTTATGCTGAAATAGATCAAATTTGACCACAATAATGCAACGTACGAGTACGTTCAACTCTAAATAAAAAAAATCCTTTCTTGATAAAAACCTGATGAACTGTTATACTGAAAAAGATCAAATTTGACTACAATAATGCAACGTACGAGTACGTTCAACTCTAAATAAAAGAGAAAAAAATTCTTAATAAAAACCAGATGAACTATTATACCAAAATAGATCAAATTTGAATACAGTAATGCAACGTACGAGTTCATTTAACTCTAAATAAAGGAAAAAACCTGAAGAACTGTTATACCAAAATAGTTCGAATTTGAATACAATAATGCAACGAATGAGTACGTTTAACTCTAAATAAAAGAAAAAAATCATTTCTCAATAAAAACCCCATGAAGTGTTATACAAAAATAAATCAAACTTGATAACTATAATGCAACGTACGAGTACGTTTAACTCTAAATAAAAGAAAAAAAAATTCTTAATAAACACCAGATGAACTGTTTTACCGAAATAGATCAAATTTGACTACAAAAATGCAACGTACGAGTACGTTCAACTCTAAATAAAAGAAGACAAAATTTCTTAATAAAAACCTGATGAACTGTTATACCAAAAGGGATCAAATTTGAATACAATAATGCAACGTACGAGTTCATTTAACTCTAAATAAAGGAAAAAACCTGAAGAACTGTTATACCAAAATAGTTCGAATTTGAATACAATAATGCAACGAATGAGTACGTTTAACTCTAAATAAAAAAAATGAAATTTCTTAAGGAAAACCTGATGAACTGTTATACCAAAATAGATCAAATTTGAATACAATAATACAACGTACGAGTACGTTTAACTCTAAATAAAAGAAAAAAATCATTTCTCAATAAAAACCTCATGAACTGTTATACAAAAATAAATCAAACTTGAATACTATAATGCAACGTACGAGTACGTTTAACTCTAAATAAAAGAAAAAAAATTCTTCATAAACACCAGATGAACTGTTATACCGAAATAGGTCAAATTTGACTACAATAATGCAACGTACGAGAACGTTCAACTCTACATAAAAGAGGACAAAATTTCTTAATAAAAACCTGATGAACTGTTATACCAAAATAGATCAAATTTGAATACAATAATGCAACGTACGAGTTCATTAAACTCTAAATAAAAGAAAAAAATTTCCTAATAAAAACCTGATGAAGTGTTATACCAAAATAGATCAAATTTGAATACAAAAATGCAACGTACGAGTACGTTTAACTCTAAATAAAAGGAAAAAATCAAATCTCAATAAAAACCGCATGATGTGTTATACTAAAATAGATCAAATTTGAATACAATAATGCAACGTTTAACTCTTAATAAAAGAAGAAATCATTTCTTGATGAAAACCTGATGAACTGTTATACCAGAATAGATCAGATTTTAATACAATAATGCAACGTATCAGTACGTTTAACTCTAAATAGAAGAGAAAAAAATTCTTAATAAAAACCAGATGAACTGTTATACCGAAATAGATCAAATTTGACTACAATAATGCAACGTACGAGTACGTTCAACTCTTAATAAAAGAGGACTAAATTTCTTAATAAAAACCTGATGAACTGTTATACCAAAATAGATCAAATTTGACTACAATAATGCAACGTACGAGTACGTTCAACTCTAAAGAAAAGAAGAAAAAATTCCTTAATAAAAACCTGATGAACTATTATACCAAAATAGATCAAATTTGAATACAGTAATGCAACGTACGAGTACGTTTAACTCTAAATAAAAAAAAATCATTTCTTAATAAAAACCTCATGAACTGTTATACAAAAATAGATCATACTGGAATACTATAATGCAACGTACGTGTACGTTCAACTCTAAATAAAGGAAAAAAAAATTCTTAATAAAAACCTGATGAACTGTTATACCAAAATAGATCAAATTTGATTACAATAATGCAACGTACGAGTACGTTTAACTCTAAATAAAAAAATCATTACTTAATAAAAACCTGATGTATTGTTGTACCAATTAAGATCAAATTTGAATACAATAATGCAACGTACGAGTACGTTTAACTCTAAATAAAAAAAAATTATTTCTTGATAAAAACCTGATGAACTGTTTTACCAAAATAGATCAAATTTGAAGACAATAATGCAACGTACGAGTACGTCCAGCTCTTATTGAAAAAAATCATTTCTAAATAAAAACCTGAAGAACTGTTATACCAAAATAGTTCGAATTTGAATACAATAATGCAACGAACGAGTACGTTTAACTCTAAATAAAAGAAAAAGAAATTTCTTAAGGAAAACCTGATGAACTGTTATACCAAAATAGATCAAATTTGAATACAATAATACAACGTACGAGTACGTTTAACTCTAAATAAAAGAAAAAAATCATTTCTCAATAAAAACCCCATGAACTGTTATACAAAAATAAATCAAACTTGAATACTATAATGCAACGTCCGAGTACGTTTAACTCTGAATAAAAGAAAAAAAAATCTTAATAAACACCAGATGATCTGTTTTACCGAAATAGATCAAATTTGACTACAATAATGCAACGTACGAGTACGTTTAACTCTAAATAAAAAAAAATCATTTCCTAATAAAAACCTCATGAACTGTTATACAAAAATAGATCACACTGGAATACTATAATGCAACGTACGAGTACGTTCAACTCTGAATGGAAGAAAAAAAAATTCTTAATAAAAACCAGATGAACTGTTTTACCGAAATAGATCAAATTTGAATACAGTAATGCAACGTACGAGTACGTTTAACTCTAAATAAAAAAAAATCATTTCTTAATAAAAACCTCATGAACTGTTATACAAAAATGGATCATACTGGAATACTATAATGCAACGTACGAGTACGTTCAACTCTAAATGAAGGAAAAAAAATTCTTAATAAAAACCTGATGAACTGTTATACCAAAATAGATCAAATTTGATTACAATAATGCAACGTACAAGTACGTTTAACTCTAAATAAAAAAAATCATTCCTTAATAAAAACCTGATGTATTGTTGTACCAATTAAGATCAAATTTGAATACAATAATGCAACGTACGAGTACGTTTAACTCTAAATAAAAAAAAATCATTTCTTGATAAAAACCTGATGAACTGTTTTACCAAAATAGATCAAATTTGAAGACAATAATGCAACGTACGAGTACGTTCAGCTCTTATTAAAAAAAAATCATTTCTAAATAAAAACCTGAAGAACTGTTATACCAAAATAGTTCGAATTTGAATACAATAATGCAACGAACGAGTACGTTTAACTCTAAATAAAAGAAAAAGAAATTTCTTAAGGAAAACCTGATGAACTGTTATACCAAAATAGATCAAATTTGAATACAATAATACAACGTACGAGTACGTTTAACTCTAAATAAAAGAAAATCATGAACTGTTATACAAAAATAGATCACACTGGAATACTATAATGCAACGTACGAGTACGTTCAACTCTGAATGGAAGAAAAAAAAATTCTTAATAAAAACCAGATGAACTGTTTTACCGAAATAGATCAAATTTGAATACAGTAATGCAACGTACGAGTACGTTTAACTCTAAATAAAAAAAAATCATTTCTTAATAAAAACCTCATGAACTGTTATACAAAAATGGATCATACTGGAATACTATAATGCAACGTACGAGTACGTTCAACTCTAAATGAAGGAAAAAAAAAATTTTAATAAAAACCTGATGAACTGTTATACCAAAATAGATCAAATTTGATTACAATAATGCAACGTACAAGTACGTTTAACTCTAAATAAAAAAAATCATTCCTTAATAAAAACCTGATGTATTGTTGTACCAATTAAGATCAAATTTGAATACAAAAATGCAACGTACGAGTACGTTTAACTCTAAATAAAAAAAATCATTTCTTGATAAAAACCTGATGAACTGTTTTACCAAAACAGATCAAATTTGAAGACAATAATGCAACGTACGAGTACGTTCAGCTCTTATTGAAAAAAAATCATTTCTAAATAAAAACCTGAAGAACTGTTATACCAAAATAGTTCGAATTTGAATACAATAATACAACGTACGAGTACGTTTACTCCAAATAAAAGAAAATCATTTCTAAATAAAAACCTGATGAACTGTTATACCAAAATAGATCAAATTTGAATACAATAATGCAACGTACCAGTACGTTTAACTCTGAATAAAAGAAAAAATCATTTCTCAATAAAAACCGGATGAACTGTTATACTGAAATAGATCAAATTTGAATACAATAATGCAACGTACGAGTACGTTCAACTCTAAATAAAAAAATCATTTCTTAATAAAAACCTGATGAACTGTTATACCAAAATAGATCAAATTTGAATACAATAATGCAACGTACGAGTACGTTTAACTCTAAATAAAAGAAAATCATTTCTTGATAAAAACCTGATGAACTGTTTTACCAAAATAGATCAAATTTGAATACAATGATGCAACGTACGAGTTCGTTTAACTCTAAATAAAAAAAATCATTTCTTGATAAAAACCTGATGAACTGTTTTACCAAAATAGATCAAATTTGAATACAATAATGCAACGTACGAGTACGTTCAACTCTCATTAAGAAAAATCATTTCTAAATAAAAACCTGAAGAACTGTTATACCAAAATAGTTCGAATTTGAATACAATAATGCAACGAACGAGTTCATTTAACTCTAAATAAGAGAAAAAAATTTCCTAATAAAACCTGATGAACTGCTATACCAAAATGGATCAAATTTGAATACAAAAATGCAACGTACGAGTACGTTTAACTCTAAATAAAAAAAATTATTTCTTGATAAAAACCTGATGACTGTTTTACCAAACAGATCAAATTTGAAGACAATAATGCAACGTACGAGTACGTTCAGCTCTTATTGAAAAAAAATCACTTCTTAACAAAAACCTGATGAACTGTTATACTCAAATAGATCAAATTTGAATACAATAATGCAACGTACGAGTACGTTTAACTCTTAATAAAAGAAGAAATCATTTCTTAATGAAAACCTGATGAACTGTTTTACCAGAATAGATCAGATTTGAATACAATAATGCAACGTACCAGTACGTTTAACTCTGAATAAAAGAAAAAATCATTTCTCAATAAAAACCGGATGAACTGTTATACTGAAATAGATCAAATTTGAATACAATAATGCAACGTACGAGTACGTTCAACTCTTAATAAAAAAATCATTTCTTAATAAAAACCAGATGAACTGTTATACCAAAATAGATCAAATTTGAATACAATAATGCAACGTACGAGTACGTTTAAATCTAAATAAAAAAAATCATTTCTTGATAGAAACCTGATGAACTGTTTTACCAAAATAGATCAAATTTGATTACAATAATGCAACGTACGAGTACGTTTAAATCTAAATAAAAAAAATCATTTCTTGATAGAAACCTGATGAACTGTTTTACCAAAATAGATCAAATTTGAATACAATAATGCAACGTACGAGTACGTTCAACTCTCATTAAGAAAAATCATTTCTAAATAAAAACCTGAAGAACTGTTATACCAAAATAGTTCGAATTTGAATACAATAATGCAACGAACGAGTTCATTTAACTCTAAATAAGAGAAAAAAATTTCCTTATAAAAACCTGATGAACTGCTATACCAAAATAGATCAAATTTGAATACAAAAATGCAACGTACGAGTACGTTCAACTCTAAATAAAAGAAAAAAATCAAATCTCAATAAAAACCGGATGATTTGTTATACTAAAATAGATCAAATTTGAATACAATAATGCAACGTTCGAGTACGTTTAACTTTCACTAAAAGAAGAAATCATTTCTTGATGAAAACCTGATGAACTCTTATACCAGAATAGATCAGATTTGAATACAATAATGCAACGTATCAGTACGTTTAACTCTAAATAAAAGAAAAAAATCATTTCTTTATAAAAACCTGATGCACTGTCATACCAAAATAGATCATAAATAAAAGAAAAAAATCATTTCTTAATAAAAACCTGATGAACTGTTATACCAAAATAGATCAAATTTGAATACAAAAATGCAACGTACGAGTACGTTTAACTCTAAATAGAAGAAAAAATCATTTCTCAATGAAAACACCCGGCGAAATGGTTGTCATATAACATACGTTCAAAAACTTCGTCGTCAAGAAAGCCATAGAATTTTGAACGTAGATATAAAGCAATACGAATATTAAATATTATAGCCTACTTGACGAGGAATTTTTTGAACACACTTTACAGGGGCATTTCCTGTGGTACTCCCGTCCAAATTTCAATTTGTACTCAGAACACAAACTGCATGCTTTACAAAAAACTAAACCAATAAAACAACTAACATATTCATTTCTAGGCTCATAACTGTAATTCATTAATTAAAAGGTCACTTATAGAACATTTCATGTCGAATAACTGGGAAACGGTTCCTCATTATTATCAAGAACATCAATCACAACAAAATAGTCAGGAAAAATTATTTACATTGATAATATTTAAAGAAAAACTCATCTCTCTGTTGTATTCTCCGAAGGTTGAAGTAGTGAATGTTTCAAAGAAGAACACAATAACTAACACTACCTTGTACACAGCACTTCAAACAGCCCTGCCGTATTGCAGGTATAAAGTGTAATGACTTATGACTTCAGAGTTGGTTTGGTTGGTACATTTAGTTCTTTTCAAAACATTTAAATTACCTATACCTGATAACCACGGAGATAGAATTTCTTCTTTTTATCCAAATGGCAGCTAATTCTATGGCAGTATATATTCGAATAAATAAATATGTTGAAGCCATTTACCCAAGTTGGGAAATTAGAAAGAAAAATAAATAAATAAACTTGTAAGAAGGTATTTTATCATGTATTTTCATCATCTGCAAAAAGTTTTTATGAAATTAATATATGCGCATGCGTACCAGATTCGGATAAATTTCGGATTTAAATTTCAATAGACAGATAAGTTGAATAACTTACTCGTGTTAATGTTAAGTGAAACAAAAAAACAAGAAACAGCATAATATTTTTGAAGAAAGATAACCAATAATGAAGGACTTCAAAACATAAGGGTTCAATGTGAAAGCAGAGGTCTAGAAACCAGCGAAGATCATAACGCATCTCTATAATCAGACACTGAAGTTCCCAGTAGGTACCTTCAGGGTTTTTCACTACAATTTGACCAACCTTTAACTTTGTTTCTATGAGAGATACAGCAAAATGTTTCGTTCAAAAATTTCACGAAATCGATTGAGGTTTTACAATATGAATTCACATAATGGAATATATACAGGGTGGCCAACATATTGATGGCAACTTCATTTTTTCAAATGGAACACCCTGTATATTTTTCCATGTTTGGATAGCTCTTTTTACCCTGATTTCGAATATGTAACAAATGTTGGTCTATCTCTTTTATTCTGAGAATCACATAGTTTCAAATTTCAAGAACCACCTGGCAAGATCTGTAATCAAGAGGCAGAGTGGGTTCAACTCTAAATAAAAGAAAAAAATCATTTCTTAATGAAAACCTGATGAACTGTTATAACAAAATAGATCAAGTTTGAATACAATAATACAACGTATGAGTACGTTTAACTCTTAATAGAAGAGAAAAATCATTTCTTAATAAAAACCTGATGAACTGTTATACCAAAAAAAGATCAAATTTGAATATAATAATGCAACGTAGGAGTACGTTTAACTCTGAATAAAAGAAAAAAAATTCTAAATAAAAACCTGATTAATTGTTATACTCAAATAGATAAAATTTGAATACAATAAGGCAACGTACGAGTACGTTTACTTCTAAAAAAAAGAAAAAAAATCATATTTTATTAAAAACCTGATGAACTGTCATACCAAAATAGATCAAATTTGAATACAATAATGCAACGTACGAGTACGTTTAAATCTAAATAAAAGAAAAAAAAAAATTTTTTATAAAAACCTGATGAACTTTTATACGGAAATAGATCAAATTTGAATACAATAAGGCAACGTTCGAGTACGTTTTACTCTAAATAAAAAAAAATCATTTCTAAATAAAAAATTGATGAACTGTAATACCAAAATAGATCAAATTTCAATACAATAATGCAACGTACGAGTAAGTTTAAATCTAAATAAAAAAAATTCATTCCTTAATAACAATCTGATGTACTGTTATAGCAAAATAGATCAAATTTGAATACAATAATGCAACGTACGAGTACGTTCAACTCTAAATAAAAGAAAAAAATCATTTCTAAATAGATAAAAAATTTCTTAATAGAAACCTGATGAACTGGTATACCGAAATAGATCAAATTTCAATAAAATATTGCAACGTACGAGTAAGTTCAAATCTAAATTAAGGAAGAAATTAATTCCTCAATAAAAACCTGATGAACTGTTATACCAAAATAAATCAAATTTGAATACAATAATACAACGTACGAGTACATTCAAATCTAAATAAAGAAAAAAAAAATTCTAAAAACCTGATGAACTGTTATACCAAAATAGATCAAATTTGAATACAATAATGCAACGTGCGAGTACGTTTAACTCTAAATAAAAAAAAATCATTTTTGAATAAAAACCGGATGAACTGTTAAACCAAAATAGATCAAATTTCAAAACAATGAGGTAACGTGCTAGTACGTTTAACTCTAAATAAAAGAAAAGAATCATTTCTAAATAAAAACCTGATGAACTGTTATACCAAAATAGATCAAATTTCAATGCAATAATGCAACGTACGAGTACGTTTAACTCTAAATAAAAGAAAAAAATTTCTTAATAAAAACCTGATGAACTGTTATACCCAAATAGATCAAATTTGAATACAATAAGGCAACGTTCGAGTACGTTTAACTCTAAATGAAAGAAAACAAAAATTTCTTAATAAAAACCGGATGAAATGTTATACCAAAATAGATCAAATTTGAATACAATAACGCAACGTGCGAGTATGTTTGACTCTGAATAAAAGAAAAAAATCATTTCTAAATAAAGAACTGATGAACTGTAATACCAAAATAGATTAAATTTCAATACAATTATGCAACGTACGAGTACGTTTAAATCTAAATAAAAGAAAAAATTCATTCCTTATTAACAACCTGATGAACTGTTATACCAAAATAGATCAAATTTGAAATCAATAATGCAACGTACGAGTACGTTTAAATCTTAATAAAAGAAACAAGAATTTCTTAATAAAAACCTTATGAACTGTTATACCAAAACAGATCAAAGTTGAATACAATAATGCAACGTACGAACACGTGTAACTCTAAATTAAGGAAAAAATCATTTCTTAATAAAAACCTGATGAACTGTTATACCAAAATAGATCAAATTTGAATACAAAAATGCAACGTACGAGTGCGTTTAACTCTAAATAAAAGAAAAAAAATTCCTTATAAAAACCTGATGAACTGTTATACCATTAGGGGTCAAGTACACGGAGCGACTTTACAAGCTAAAAGCCGGCTTTTGAGCTTCTGAGCTTGTGAGTAGCCCCGTGTACTCGACGCAGTCGCTCCGTTAGCTGCTTGCAAATTCGCTCTTGAAAAACTTGAACTGCCGGCGACTTTACACGCCACAAGCCGGCTTTTGAGCGAATTAGCTTGTAAATTTGCCCCGTGTACTCGAGCTTATTCTTTCTTGTTCACATGATTGTGTCTAGTGGTCGTGAAGATGTACGGCTGTTATTACGCTACTGAGCGACTGAGCGAGTGGAGAACTCCCTGTGTACTCGGCTAGAAGCCAATTCGCCAAATCGCCGGCTTTTTACGAGCCGGCTTCTCAGCTTGTAAAGTAGCCCTGTGTACTTGATCCTTTAAAGAACAAATTTGAATACAATATGTAATGCAACGTACGAGTAAGTTTAACTCTAAATAAAAGAAAAAAATAATTTCTTAATAAAAACCTGATGAACTGTTATACCAAAATAGATCAAATTTGAATACAATAATGCAACGTACGAGTACGTTTAACTCTAATAAAAAGAAAAAAATTCTTAATAAAAACCTGATGAAGTTATGAGTATCGAGAAATACCAGGGACGGATACCAGGTATTGAAATACTTGCAAGTATTGGGCGTGGACTAGATACGGATTGGTTTGGTACAAAGTACCGTACGTAATTCGTATAATACTTTTGTTTTGTTGATAGAAACTTTTTCTCGAGGGAAAAATTCACACAACGACTTCTTTTCTTATCGTTTTCCTTTTTTTACGTTCAATAAGAGTGATTGTCCAAATTATATTGACTCTATTATATATATTCGTATACTCTCAGAATTCTGTTAACCAAAAAAAGACAACACAGTTCATACAAATACCGAGACAACGACACACTCGGAACACGATACTTTGAATTTTTTGAACACACTTTACAGGGGCATTTCCTGTGGTACTTCCGTCAAAATTTCAATTTGTACTCAGAACACAAACTGCATGCTTTACAAAAAACTAAACCAATAAAACAACTAACATATTCATTTCTAGGGTCATAACTGTAATTCATTAATTAAAAGGTCACTTATAGAACATTTCAAGTCGAATAACTGGGAAACGGTTCTTCATTATTATCAAGAACATCAATCACAACAAAATAGTCAGGAAAAATTATTTACATTGATAATATTTAAAGAATAACTCACCTCTCTGTTGTATTCTCCGAAGGTTGAAGTAGTGAATGTTTCAAAGAAGAACACAATAACTAACACTACCTTGTACACAACACTTCAAACAGCCCTGCCGTATTGCAGGTATAAAGTGTAATGACTTATGACTTCAGAGTTGGTTTGGTTGGTACATTTAGTTCTTTTCAAAACATTTAAATTACCTATACCTGATAACCACGGAGATGGAATTTCTTCTTTTTATCCAAATGGCAGCTAATTCTATGGCAGTATATATTCGAATAAATAAATATGTTGAAGCCATTAACCCAAGTTGGGAAATTAGAAAGAAAAATAAATAAATAAACTTGTAAGAAGGTATTTTATCATGTATTTTCATCATCTGCAAAAAATTCTTATGAAATTAATATATGCGCATGCGTACCAGATTCGGATAAATTTCGGATTTAAATTTCAATAGACAGATAAGTTGAACAACTTACTCGTGTCAATGTTAAGTGAAACAAAAAAACAAGAAACAGCATAATATTTTTGAAGAAAGATAACCAATAATGAAGGACTTCAAAACATAAGGGTTCAATGTGAAAGCAGAGGTCTAGAAACCAGCGAAGATCATAACGCATCTCTATAATCAGACACTGAAGTTCCCAGTAGGTACCTACAGGGTTTTTCACTACAATTTGACCCCCCTTTAACTTTGTTTCTATGAGAGATACAGAAAAATGTTTCGTTCGAAAATTTCACGAAATCGATTGAGGTTTTACAATATGAATTTACATAATGGAATATATACAGGGTGGCCAACATATTGATGGCAACTTCATTTTTTCAAATGGAACACCCTGTATATTTTTCCATGTTTGGCTAGCTCTTTTTACCCTGATTTCGAATATGTAACAAATGTTGGTCTATCTCTTTTATTCTGAGAATCACATAGTTTCAAATTTCAAGAACCACATGGCAAGATCTGTAATCAAGAGGCAGAGTGGGTTCAACTCTAAATAAAAGAAAAAAATCATTTCTTAATGAAAACCTGATGAACTGTTATAACAAAATAGATCAAGTTTGAATACAATAATACAACGTATGAGTACGTTTAACTCTTAATAGAAGAGAAAAATCATTTCTTAATAAAACCTGATGTACTGTTATACCAAAATAGATCAAATTTGAATACAATAATGCAACGTACGAGTACGTTTAACTCTGAATAAAAAAAATTTCTTAATAAAATCCTGATGAACTGTTATACCAAAATAGATCTAATTTGAAAACAATAATGCAACGTACGAGTACGTTCAACTCTAAATAAAAGAAAAAAAAATTCTTAATGAAAACCTGATGAATTGTTATACCCAAATAGATAAATTTTGAATACAATGAGGTAACGTACAAGTACGTTTAAATCTAAATAAAAGAAAAAAAATTTCTTAATAAAAACCTGATTAACTGTTATACCCAAATAGATCAAATTTGATTACAATAAGGCAACGTACGAGTACGTTTAACTCTAAATAAAAGAAAAAAAATTCCTTAATAAAAACTTGATGAACTGTTATACCCAAATAGATCAAATTTGAATACAACAAGGCAACGAACGAGTATCTTCAACTCTAAATAAAAGGGAAAAATCATTTCTAAATAAAAACCTGATGAACTGTTTACCAAAATTGATCAAATTTCAATACAATAATGCAACGTACGAGTACGTTCAACTCTAAATAAAAGAAGAAACAATCTCACAATTAAAACCTGATGAACTGTTATACAAAAATAGATCAAATTTGAATACAATAATGCAACGTGCGAGTACGTTTAACTCGAAATAAAAGAAACAAAAATTTCTCAATAAAAATCTGATGAGCCGTTATACCAAAAAAGATCAAATTTGAATACAATAATGCAACGTGCGAGTACGTTTAAATCTAAATAGAAGAAACAAAAATTTCTCAATAAAAACCTGATGAACTGTTTTAACAAAATAGATCAAATATGAATACAATAATGCAACGTGCGAGTACGCTTAAATCTAAATAAAAGAAAAAATTCATTCCTTAATAACAGCCTGATGAACTGTTATACCAAAATAGATCAAATTTGAATACAATAATGCAAAGTACGAGTACATTTAAATCTAAATAAAATAAACAAAAATTTCTTAATAAAAACCTGATGAACTGTTATACCAAAAAAGATCAAATTTGAACACAATAAACCAACGTGCTAGTACGTTTAAATCTAAATAGTAGAAACAAAAAATTCTCAATAAAAACCTTATGAACTGTTGTACCAAAATAGATCAAATATGAATACAATAATGCAACGTGCGAGTACGTTTAAATCTAAATAAAAGAAAAAATTCATTCCTTAATAACAGCCTGATGAACTGTTATACCAAAATAGATCAAATTTGAATTCAATAATGCAACGTACTAGTAGGATCAACTCTGAATAAATGAAAAAAAATTCCTAATAAAAACCTGATGAACTGTTATACCAAAATAGATCAAATTTGAATAAAATAATGCAACGTACGAGTAGGTTTAACTCTAAATAAAAGAAACAAAAATTTCTTAATAAAAATCTTATGAACTGTTATACCAAAACAGATCAAATTTGAATACAATAATGCAACGTACGAATACGTGTAACTCTAAATTAAGGAAAAAATCATTTCTTAAAAAAAACCTGATGAACTGTTATACCAAAATAGATCAAATTTGAATACAAAAATGCAACGAACGAGTACGTTTAACTCTAAATAAAAGAGAAAAAAAAATTTCTTAATAAAAACCTGATGAACTGTTATACCAATAAAGAACAAATTTGAATACAATAATGCAACGTACGAGTAAGTTTAACTCTAAATAAAAGAAAAAAATAATTTCTTAATAAAAACCTGATGAACTGTTATAGCAAAATAGATCAAATTTGAATACAATAATGCAACGTTCGAGTACGTTTAACTCTAATAAAAAGAAAAAAAAATTCTTAATAAAAACCTGATGAACTTATGAGTATCGAGAAATACCAGGGACGGATACCAGGTATTGAAATACTTGCAAGTATTGGGCGTGGACTAGATACGGATTGGTTTGGTACAAAGTACCGTACGTAATTAATACGTATAATACTATTGTTTTGTTGATAGAAACTTTTTTCTCGAAGGAAAAATTCACACAACGACTTCTTTTCTTATCGTTTTCCTTTTTTGAGGTTCAATAAGAGTGATTGTCCAAATAATATTGACTCTATTATATATATTCGTATACTCTCAGAATTCTGTTAACCAAAAAAAGACAACACAGTTCATACGAATACCGAGACAACGACACACTCGAAACACGATACTTTGAATTTGAAATTATTTGTCTAACCTTCCAACTTGAAGTTTTCTGTGATTTCTGCTGAAATATTACGGTGTTGCCAAGCGAACCTTCTGATTAACTAAACGGCTTTCATAAAGCGAGATAAAATGAATCAGTTTTTTGACAATCACCTTATTACAATAAAATTTACCGATTCAAGTTAGATTGCAACTTTTGATGAGAGTCGAAAAACACCCGGCGAAATGGTTGTCATATAACATACGTTCAAAAACTTCGTCGTCAAGAAAGCCATAGAATTTTGAACGTAGATATAAAGCAATACGAATATTAAATATTATAGCCTACTTGACGAGGAATTTTTTGAACACACTTTACAAAGGCATTTCCTGTGGTACTTCCGTCAAAATTTCAATTTGTACTCAGAACACAAACTGCATGCTTTACAAAAAACTAAACCAATAAAACAACTAACATATTCATTTCTAGGCTCATAACTGTAATTCAATAATTAAAAGGTCACTTATAGAACATTTCAAGTCGAATAACTGGGAAACGGTTCTTCATTATTATCAAGAACATCAATCACAACAAAATAGTCAGGAAAAATTATTTACATTGATAATATTTAAAGAATAACTCACCTCTCTGTTGTATTCTCCGAAGGTTGAAGTAGTGAATATTTCAAAGAAGAACACAATAACTAACACTACCTTGTACACAGCACTTCAAACAACCCTGCCGTACTGCAGGTATAAAGTGTAATGACTTATGACTGCAGAGTTGGTTTGGTTGGTACCACAGAACATATTTACATTTAGTTCTTTTCAAAACATATAAATTACCTATACCTGATAACCACAGAGATAGAATTTCTTCTTTTTATCCTAATGGCAGCTAATTCTATGGCAGTATATTATTGAATAAATAAATATGTTGAAGCCATTTACCCAAGTTGGGAAATCAGAAAGAAAAATAAATAAATAAACTTGTAAGAAGGTATTTTATCATGTATTTTCATCATCTGCAAAAAGTTCTTATGAAATTAATAAATGCGCATGCGTACCAGATTCGGATAAATTTGACAAGATTTAAATTTCAATAGACAGATAAGTTAAACAACTTACTCGTGTTAATGTTAAGTGAAACAAAAAAACAAGAAACAGCATAATATTTTTGAAGAAAGATTACCAATAATGAACGACTTCAAAACAGAAGGGTTCAATGTGAAAGCAGAGGTCTAGAAACCAGCGAAGATCATAACGCATCTCTATAATCAGACACTGAAGTTCCCAGTAGGTACCTACAGGGTTTTTCACTACAATTTGACCCCCCTTTAACTTTGTTTCTATGAGAGATACAGAAAAATGTTTCGTTCAAAAATTTCACGAAATCGATTGAGGTTTTACAATATGAATTCACATAATGGAATATATACAGGGTGGCCAACATATTGATGGCAACTTCATTTTTTCAAATGGAACACCCTGTATATTTTTCCATGTTTGGCTAGCTCTTTTTACCCTGATTTCGAATATGTAACAAATGTTGGTCTATCTCTTTTATTCTGAGAATCACATAGTTTCAAATTTCAAGAACCACCTGGCAAGATCTGTAATCAAGAGGCAGAGTGGGTTCAACTCTTAATAAAAAAAATCATTTTTGAATGAAAACCGGATGAACTGTTATACCAAAATAGATCAAATTTCAATACAATGAGGTAACGTGCGAGTACGTTTAACTCTAAATAAAAGAAAAGAATCATTTCTAAATAAAAACCTGATGAACTGTAATACCAAAATAGATCAAATTTCAATACAATAATGCAACGTATGAGTACGTTTAACTCTAAATAAAAGAAAAAAAATTTCTTAATAAAAACCTGATGAACTGTTATACCCAAATAGATCAAATTTGAATACAATAAGGCAACGTTCGAGTACGTTTAACTCTGAATGAAAGAAAAAAAAATTTCTTAATAAAAACCTGATGAACTGTTATACCAAAATAGATCAAATTTGAATACAATAAGGCAACGTGCGAGTATGTTTAACTCTGAATAAAAGAAAAAAATCATTTCTAAATAAAGAACTGATGAACTGTAATACCAAAATAGATTAAATTTCAATACAATAATGCAACGTACGAGTTAGTTTTTATCTAAATAAAAAAAATGCATTCCTTAATAACAACCTGATGAACTGTTATACCAAAATAGATCAAATTGGAATACAATATTGCAACGTACGAGTACGTTTAAATCTTAATGAAAGAACCAAAAATTTCTTAATAAAAACCTGATGAACTGTTATACCAAAATAGATCAAATTTGAATACAATAATGCAACGTGCGAGTACGTTTAAATCTTAATGAAAGAAACAAAAATTTCTTAATAAAAACCTGATGAACTGTTATACCAAAATAGATCAAATTTGAATACAATAATGCAACGTGCGAGTACGTTTAACTCTGAATAAAAGGAAAAAATCATTTCTTAATAAAAACATGATGAACTGATCAAATTTGAATACAATAATGCAACGTACGAGTAAGTTTAACTCTAAATAAAAGAGTAAAATCATTTCTTAATAAAAACCTGATGAACTGTTATACCAAAATAGATTAAATTTGAAATCAATAATGCAACGTACGAGTACGTTTAAGTCTAATAAAAAGAAAAAATATTCTTAATAAAAACCTGCTGAACTTAACTTATGAGTATCGAGAAATACCAGGGACGGATACCAGGTATTGAAATACTTGCAAATATTGGGCGTGGACTAGATACGGATTGGTTTGGTACAAAGTACCGTACGTAATACGTATAATACTATTGTTTTGTTGATAAGAACTTTTTTATCGAGGCAAAAATTCACACGACTTCTTTTCTTATCGTTTTCTTTTTTTTAGGTTCAATAAGAGTGATTGTCTAAATTATTTTGACTCTATTATACATATTCGTATACTTTCAGAATTCTGTTAACCAAAAAAAGACAACACAGTTCATACAAATACCGAGACAACGACACACTCGGAACACGATACCTTGAACTTGAAATTATTTGTCTAACCTTCCAACTTGAAGTTTTCTGTGATTTCTGCTGAAATATTACGGTGTTGCCAAGCGTACCTTCTGATTAACTAAACGGCTGTCATAAAGCCATATAAAATGAATCAGTTTTTTGACTATCACCTAATTACAATAAAATTTACCGATTCAAGTTAGATTGCAACTTTTGCTGAGAGTCGAAAAACACCTGGCGAAACACTTCGTCGTCAAGAAAGCCATAGAATTTTGAACGTAGATATAAAACCATACGAATATTAAATATTATAGTCTACTTGACGAGGAATTTTTTGAACGCATTTTACAAGGGGAATTCCTGTGGTACTCCCGTCAAAATTTCAATTTATACTCAGAACACAAACTGCATGCTTTACAAAAACTAAACCTATAAAACAATAAATGAAAGAAGTCCTCAGTAACAACCTGATGAACTGTTATACCAAAATAGATCAAATTTCAATACGATAATGCAACGTGCGAGTACGTTTAACTCTAAATAAAAAAAAATCAGTCCTTAATAAAAACCTGATGAACTGTTATACCAAAGTAGATTAAATTTGAATACAATAATGCAACGTACGATTACGTTTGACTCTAAATAAAGGAAAAAAAATTCTTAATAAAAACCTGATGATCTGTTATACCAAAATAGATCAAATTTGAATACAATAATGCAACGTACGAGTACGTTTAAATTTAAATAAAAGAAAAAATTCATTCCTTAGTAACAACCTGATGAACTGTTATACCAAAATAGATCAAATTTGAACACAATAATGCAGCGTACGAGTACGTTTGACTCTAAATAAAAGAAAAAAAATTTTTAATAAAAACCTGATGAACTGTTATACCAAAATAGATCAAATTTGATTACAATAATGCAACGTACGAGTACGTTCAACTCTAAATAAAAGAAAAAAAAATTCTTAACAAAAACCTGATGAACTGTTATACCAAAATAGATCAAATTTCAATACAATAATGCAACGTACGAAAACAGTCAACTCTAAATAAACGAAAAATAAATTTCTTAATAAAAACCTGATGAACTATTATACCGGAATAGATCAAATTTGAATACAATAATGCAACGTAAGAGTACGTTCAACTCTGAATAAAAAGTAAAAATCAATTCTTAATAAAAACCTGATGAACTGTTATACCAAAATATATCAAATTTCAATACAATAATGCAACGTACGAGTACGTTTAAATCTGAATAAAAAAAACAAAATTTCTTAATAAAAACCTGATGAACTCTTATACCAAAATAGATCAAATTTCAATACAATAATGCAACGTACGAATACGTTTAAATCTGAATAAAAGAAACAAAATTTTCTTAAAAAAACCTTATGAACTGTTATACCAAAATAGATCAAATTTGATTACAATAATGCAACGTACGAGTACGTTTAAATCTGAATAAAAGAAACAAAATTTTCTTAAAAAAACCTTATGAACTGTTATACCAAAATAGATCAAATTTGATTACAATAATGCAACGTACGAGTACGTTTAAATCTAAATAAAAGAAAAAATTTTTTCCTCAATAACAACCTGATGAACTGTTAGATCCAAAATAGATCAAATTTGAATACAATAATGCAACGTACGAGTACGGTTAAATCTAAATAAAAGAAACAAAAATTTCTTAATAAAAACCTGATGAACTGTTATACCAAAATAGATCAAATTTGAATATAATAATGCAACATACTAGTACGTTCAACTCTGAATAAAAGAAAAAAAATTCTTAATAAAAACATGATGAACTGTTATACCAAAATAGATCAAATTTGAATACAATAATGCAACGTACGAGTACGTTTAACTCTGAATAAAAGAAACAAAAATTTCTTAATAAAAACCTTATGAACTGTTATACCAAAACAGATCAAATTTGAATACAATAATGCAACGTACGAACACGTGTAACTCTAAATTAAGGAAAAAATCATTTCTTAATAAAAACCTGATGAACTGTTATACCAAAATAGATCAAATTTGAATACAAAAATGCAACGAACGAGTACGTTTAACTCTAAATAAAAGAGAAGAAAAATTTCTTAATAAAAACCTGATGAACTGTTATACCAATAAAGAACAAATTTGTATACAATAATGCAACGTACGAGTAAGTTTAACTCTAAATAAAATAAAAAAATTATTTCTTAATAAAAACCTGATGAACTGTTATAGCAAAATAGATCAAATTTGAATACGATAATGCAACGTTCGAGTACGTTTAACTCTAATAAAAAGAGAAAAAAATTCTTAATAAAAACCTGATGAACTTATGAGTATCGAGAAATACCAGGGACGGATACCAGGTATTGAAATACTTGCAAGTATTGGGCGTGGACTAGATACGGATTGGTTTGGTACAAAGTACTGTACGTAATACGTATAATACTATTGTTTTGTTGATAGAAACATTTTTCTCGAAGAAAAAATTCACACAACGACTTCTTTTCTTATCGTTTTCCTTTTTTGAGGTTCAATAAGAGTGATTGTCCAAATTATATTGACTCTATTATATATATTCGTATACTCTCAGAATTTTGTTAACCAAAAAAAGACAACACAGTTCATACAAATACCGAGACAACGACACACTCGAAACATGATACTTTGAATTTGAAATTATTTGTCTAACCTTCCAACTTGAAGTTTTCTGTGATTTCTGCTGGAATATTACGGTGTTGCCAAGCGAACCTTCTGATTAACTAAACGGCTTTCATAAAGCGAGATAAAACGAATCAGTTTTTTGACAATCACCTCAATACAATAAAATTTACCGATTCAAGTTGGATTGCAACTTTTGATGAGAGTCGAAAAACACCCGGCGAAACACTCCGTCGTCTAGAAAGCCATAGAATTATGAACGTAGATATAAAACAATACGAATATTAAATATTATAGCCTACTTGACGAGGAATTTTTTGAACACACTTTACAAAGGCATTTCCTGTGGTTCTTCCGTCAAAATTTCAATTTGTACTCAGAACACAAACTGCATGCTTTACAGAAAACTAAACCAATAAAACAACTAACATATTCATTTCTAGGCTTATAACTGTAATTCATTAATTAAAAGGTCACTTATAGAACATTTCAAGTCGAATAACTGGGAAACGGTTCTTCATTATTAACAAGAACATCAATCACAACAAAATAGTCAGGAAAAATTATTTACATTGGTAATATTTAAAGAATAACTCACCTCTCTGTTGTATTTTCCGAAGGTTGAAGTAGTGAATATTTCAAAGAAGAACACAATAACTAACACTACCTTGTACACAGCACTTCAAACAACCCTGCCGTACTGCAGGTATAAAGTGTAATGACTTATGACTTCAGAGTTGGTTTGGTTGGTACCACAGAACATATTTACATTTAGTTCTTTTCAAAACATATAAATTACCTATACCTGATAACCACAGAGATAGAATTTCTTCTTTTTATCCTAATGGCAGCTAATTCTATGGCAGTATATATTTGAATAAATAAACATGTTGAAGCCATTTACCCAAGTTGGGAAATCAGAAAGAAAAATAAATAAATAAACTTGTAAGAAGGTATTTTATCATGTATTTTCATCATCTGCAAAAAGTTCTTATGAATATAATAAATGCGCATGCGTACAAGATTCGGATAAATTTGACAAGATTTAAATTTCAATAGACAGATAAGTTGAACAACTAACTCGTGTTAATGTTAAGTGAAACAAAAAAACAAAAAACAGCATAATATTTTTGAAGAAAGATTACCAATAATGAACGACTTCAAAACATAAGGGTTCAATGTGAAAGCAGAGGTCTAGAAACCAGCAAAGATCATAACGCATCTCTATAATCAGACACTCAAGTTCCCAGTAGGTACCTACAGGGTTTTTCACTATAATTTGACCCCCCTTCAACTTTGTTTCTATGAGAGATACAGAAGAATGTTTCGTTCAAAAATTTCACGAAATCGATTGAGGTTTTACAATATGAATTCACATAATGGAATATATACAGGGTGGCCAACTTATTGATGGCAACTTCATTTTTTCAAATGGAACACCCTGTATATTTTTCCATGTTTGGCTAGCTCTTTTTACCCTGATTTCGAATATGTAACAAATGTTGGTCTATCTCTTTTATTCTGAGAATCACATAGTTTCAAATTTCAAGAACCACCTGGCAAGATCTGTAATCAAGAGGCAGAGTGGGTTCAACTCTAAATAAAAGAAAAAATCATTTCTTAATGAAAACCTGATGAACTGTTATAACAAATAGATCAAGTTTGAAACATAATACAACGTATGAGTACGTTAAACTCTTAATAGAAGAGAAAAATCATTTCTTAATAAAAACCTGATGAACTGTTATACCAAAATAGATCAAATTTGAATATAATAACGCAACGTAGGAGTACGTTTAACTCTGAATAAAAAAAAAAAATTCTTAATAAAACCTGATTATTGTTATACCCAAAAGATCAAATTTGAATACAATAAGGCAACGTACGAGTACGTTTAACTCTAAAAAAAGGAAAAAAATCATATTTTATTAAAAACCTGATGAACTGTTATACCAAAATAGATCAAATTTGAATACAATGATGCAAACGTACGAGTACGTTTAAATCTAAATAAAAGAAAAAAAAAATTTTATAAAACCTGATGAACTGTTATACGCAAATAGATCAAATTTGAATACAATAAGGCAACGTACGAGTACGTTTAACTCTGAATGATAAAAAAAATCTCTAAATAAAAAATTGAAGAACTGTAATACCAAAATAGATCAATTTCAATACAATAATGGAACGTACGAGTACGTTCACTCTAAATAAAAGAAAAAATCATTTCTAAATAGATAAAAATTTCCTAATAGAAACCTGATGAACTGGTATACCGAAATAGATCAAATTTCAATAAAATATTGCAACGTACGAGTAGGTTCAAATCTAAATAATGGAAAAAATTAATTCCTTAATAAAAACCTGATGAACTGTTATACCAAAATAGATCAAATTTGAATACAATAATACAACGTACGAGTACATTCAACTCTAAATAAAAGAAAAAAAAAATTCTAAAAACCTGATGAACTGTAATACCAAAATAGATCAAATTTGAATACAAAAATGCAACGTACGAGTACGTTTAACTCTAAATAAAAGAAAAAAATTCCTTATAAAAACCTGATGAACTGTTATACCATTAAAGAACAAATTTGAATACAATATGTAATGCAACGTACGAGTACGTTTAACTCTAATAAAAAGAAAAAAATTCTTAATAAAAACCTGATGAAGTTATGAGTATCGAGAAATACCAGGGAAGGATACCAGGTATTGAAATACTTGCAAGTATTGGGCGTGGACTAGATACAGATTGGTTTGGTACAAAGTACCGTACGTAATACGTATAATACTTTTGTTTTGTTGATAGAAACTTTTTCTCGAGGGAAAAATTCACACAACGACTTCTTTTCTTATCGTTCTCCTTTTTTTACGTTCAATAAGAGTGATTGTCCAAATTATATTGACTCTATTATATATATTCGTATACTCTCAGAATTCTGTTAACCAAAAAAAGACAACACAGTTCATACAAATACCGAGACAACGACACACTCCGAACACGATACTTTGAATTTGAAATTATTTGTCTAACCTTCCAACTTGAAGTTTTCTGTGATTTCTGCTGAAATATTACGGTGTTGCCAAGCGGACCTTCTGATTAACTAAACGGCTGTCATAAAGCGAGATAAAATGAATCAGTTTTTTGACTATCACCTAATTACAATAAAATTTACCGATTCAAGTTAGATTGCAACATTTGATGAGAGTCGAAAAACACCCGGCGAAATGGTTGTCATATAACATACGTTCAAAAACTTCGTCGTCAAGAAAGCCATAGAATTTTGAACGTAGATATAAAGCAATACGAATATTAAATATTATAGCCTACTTGACGAGGAATTTTTGAACACACTTACAGGGGCATTTCCTGTGGTACTCCCGTCCAAATTTCAATTTGTACTCAGAACACAAACTGCATGCTTACAAAAAACTAAACCAATAAAACAACTAACATATTCATTTCTAGGTCATAACTGTAATTCATTAATTGAAAGGTCACTTATAGAACATTTCAAGTCGAATAACTGGGAAACGGTTCTTCATTATTATCAAGAACATCAATCACAACAAAATAGTCAGGAAAAATTTTTACATGATAATATTTAAAGAATAACTCACCTCTCTGTTGTATTCTCCGAAGGTTGAAGTAGTGAATATTTCAAAGAAGAACACAATAACTAACACTACCTTGTACACAGCACTTCAAACAACCCTGCCGTACTGCAGGTATAAAGTGTAATGACTTATGACTGCAGAGTTGGTTTGGTTGGTACATTTAGTTCTTTTCAAAACATTTAAATTACCTATACCTGATAACCACGGAGATAGAATTTCTTCTTTATATCCAAATGGCAGCTAATTCTATGGCAGTATATATTCGAATAAATAAATATGTTGAAGCCATTTACCCATTGGGAAATTAGAAAGAAAAAATAAATAAATAAACTTGTAAGAAGGTATTTTATCATGTATTTTCATCATCTGTTAAAAGTTCTTATGAAATTAATATATGCGCATGCGTACCAGATTCGGATAAATTTCGGATTTAAAATTCAATAGACAGATAAGTTGAACAACTTAATCGTGTTAATGTTAAGTGAAAACAAAAAACAAGAAACAGCATAATATTTTGAAGAAAGATAACCAATAATGAAGGACTTCAAAACAAAAGGGTTCAATGTGAAAGCAGAGGTCTAGAAACGAGCGAAGATCATAACGCATCTCTATAATCAGACACTGAAGTTCCCAGTAGGTACCTACAGGGTTTTTCACTACAATTTGACCCCCCTTTAACTTTGTTTCTATGAGAGATACAGAAAAATGTTTCGTTCAAAAATTTCACGAAATCGATTGAGGTTTTACAATATGAATTCACATAATGGAATATATACAGGGTGGCCAACATATTGATGGCAACTTCATTTTTTCAAATGGAACACCCTGTATATTTTTCCATGTCTGGCTAGCTCTTTTTACCCTGATTTCGAATATGTAACAAATGTTGGTCTATCTCTTTTATTCTGAGAATCACATAGTTTCAAATTTCAAGAACCACCTGGCAAGATCTGTAATCAAGAGGCGGAGTGGGTTCAACTCTAAATAAAAGAAAAAAATCATTTCTTAATGAAAACCTGATGAACTGCTATAACAAAATAGATCAAGTTTGAATACAATAATACAACGTATGAGTACGTTTAACTCTTAATAGAAGAGAAAAATCATTTCTTAATAAAAACCTGATGAACTGTTATACCAAAATAGATCAAATTTGAATATAATAACGCAACGTAGGAGTACGTTTAACTCTGAATAAAAGAAAAAAAATTCTTAATAAAAACCTGATTAATTGTTATACCCAAATAGATCAAATTTGAATACAATAAGGCAACGTACGAGTACGTTTAACTCTAAAAAAAAGGAAAAAAATCATATTTTATTAAAAACCTGATGAACTGTCATACCAAAATAGATCAAATTTGAATACAATGATGCAACGTACGAGTACGTTTAAATCTAAATAAAAGAAAAAAAAATTTTTTATAAAAACCTGATGAACTGTTATACGCAAATAGATCAAATTTGAATACAATAAGGCAACGTACGAGTACGTTTAACTCTGAATAAAAAAAATCATCTCTAAATAAAAAATTGATGAACTGTAATACCAAAATAGATCAAATTTCAATACAATAATGCAACGTACGAGTAAGTTTAAATCTAAATGAAAAAAATTCATTCCTTAATAACAATCTGATGTACTGTTATAGCAAAATAGATCAAATTTGAATACAATAATGCAACGTACGAGTACGTTCAACTCTAAATAAAAGAAAAAAATCATTTCTAAATAGATAAAAAATTTCTTAATAGAAACCTGATGAACTGGTATACCGAAATAGATCAAATTTCAATAAAATAATGCAACGTACGAGTAAGTTCAAATCTAAATAAAGGAAAAAATTAATTCCTTAATAAAACCTGATGAACTCTTATACCAAAATAGATCAAATTTGAATACAATAATACAACGTACGAGTACATTCAACTCTAAATAAAAGAAAAAAAATTTCTAAAAACCTGATGAACTGTAATACCAAAATAGATCAAATTTGAATACAATAATGCAACGTGCGAGTACGTTTAACTCTAAATAAAAAAAATCATTTTTGAACCGGATGAACTGTTATACCAAAATAGATCTAATTTCAATACAATGAGGTTACGTGCTAGTACGTTTAACTCTAAATAAAAGAAAAGAATCATTTCTAAATAAAAACCTGATGAACTGTTATACCAAAATAGATCAAATTTCAATACAATAATGCAACGTACGAGTACGTTTAACTCTAAATAAAAGAAAAAAAATTTCTTAATAAAAACCTGATGAACTGTTATACCCAAATAGATCAAATTTGAATACAATAAGGCAACGTTCGAGTACGTTTAACTCTAAATGAAAGAAAACAAAAATTTCTTAATAAAAACCTGATGAACTGTTATACCAAAATAGATCAAATTTGAATACGATAAGGCAACGTGCGAGTATGTTTAACTCTGAATAAAAGAAAAAAATCATTTCTAAATAAAGAACTGATGAACTGTAATACCAAAATAGATTAAATTTCAATACAATAATGCAACGTACGAGTACGTTTAAATCTAAATAAAAAAAAATTAATTCCTAAATAACAACCTGATGAACTGTTATACCAAAATAGATCAAATTTAAAATCAATAATGCAACGTACGAGTACGTTTAAATCTTAATAAAAGAAACAAAAATTTCTTAATAAAAACCTTATGAACTGTTATACCAAAACAGATCAAATTTGAATACAATAATGCAACGTACGAACACGTGTAACTCTAAATTAAGGAAAAAATCATTTCTTAATAAAAACCTGATGAACTGATGAACTACCAAAATAGAATCAAATCAAATCTGAATACAAAAATGCAACGTACGAGTACGTTTAACTCTGAATAAAAAGAAAAAAAATCTTAATAAAAACCTGATGAAGTATGAGTATCGAGAAATACCCATGGACGGATACCAGGTATTGAAATACTTGCAAGTATTGGGCGTGGACTAGATACGGATTGGTTTGGTACAAAGTACCGTACGTAATACGTATAATACTTTTGTTTTGTTGATAGAAACTTTTTCTCGAGGAAAAAATTCACACAACGACTTCTTTCTTATCGTTTTCCTTTTTTTACGTTCAATAAGAGTGATGTCCAAATTATATTGACTCTATTATATATATTCGTATACTCTAAGAATTCTGTTAACCAAAAAAGACAACACAGTTCATACAAATACCGAGACAACGACACACTCGGAACACGATACTTTGAATTTGAAATTATTTGTCTAACCTTCCAACTTGAAGTTTTCTGTGATTTCTGCTGAAATATTACGGTGTTGCCAAACGAACCTTCTGATTAACTAAAACGGCTGTCATAAAGCGAGAAAAATGAATCAGTTTTTTGACTATCACCTGATTACAAAAAATTTACCGATTCAAGTTAGATTGCAACATTGGATGAGAGTCGAAAAACACCCGGCGAAATGGTTGTCATATAACATACGTTCAAAAACTTCGTCGTCAAGAAAGCCATAGAATTTTGAACGTAGATATAAGCAATACGAATATTAAATATTATAGCCTACTTGACGAGGAATTTTTTGAACACCATTTACAGGGCATTCCTGTGGTACTCCCGTCCAAATTTCAATTTGTACTCAGAACACAAACTGCATGCTTTAAAAAAACTAAACCAATAAAACAACTAACATATTCATTTCTAGGCTCATAACTGTAATTCATTAATTAAAAGGTCACTTATAGAACATTTCATGTCGAATAACTGGGAAACGGTTCTTCATTATTATCAAGAACATCAATCACAACAAAATAGTCAGGAAAAATTATTTACATTGATAATATTTAAAGAATATCTCACCTCTCTGTTGTGTTCTCCGAAGGTTGAAGTAGTGAATGTTTCAAAGAAGAACACAATAACTAACACTACCTTGTACACAGCACTTCAAACAGCCCTGCCGTATTGCAGGTATAAAGTGTAATGACTTATGACTTCAGAGTTGGTTTGGTTGGTACATTTAGTTCTTTTCAAAACATTTATATTACCTATACCTGAAACCACGGAGATAGAATTTCTTTTTTTATCCAATGGCAGCTAATTCTATGGCAGTATATATTCGAATAAATAATATGTTGAAGCCATTTACCCAAGTTGGGAAATTAGAAGAAAAATAAATAAATAAACTTGTAAGAAGGTATTTTATCATGTATTTTCATCATCTGCAAAAAGTTCTAATGAAATTAATATATGCGCATGCGTACCAGATTCGGATAAATTTCGGATTTAAATTTCAATAGGCAGATAAGTTGAACAACTTACTCGGTTAATGTTAAGTGAAACAAAAAAACAAGAAACAGCATAATATTTTTGAAGAAAGATAACCAATAATGAAGGTTTTCAAAACATAAGGGTTCAATGTGAAAGCAGAGGTCTAGAAACCAGCGAAGATCATAAACGCATCTCTATAATCAGACACTGAAGTTCCCAGTAGGTACCTTCAGGGTTTTCACTACAATTCGACCAACCTTTAACTTTGTTTCTATGAGAGATACAGCAAAATGTTTCGTTCAAAAATTTCACGAAATCGATTGAGGTTTTACAATATGAATTCACATAATGGAATATATACAGGGTGGCCAACATATTGATGATGGCAACTTCATTTTTTCAAATGGAACACCTGTATATTTTTCATGTTTGGCTAGCTCTTTTACCCTGATTTCGAATATGTAACAAATGTTGGGTCTATCTCTTTTATTCTGAGAATCACATAGTTTCAAATTTCAAGAACCACCTGGCAAGATCTGTAATCAAGAGGCAGAGTGGGTTCAACTCTAAATAAAAGAAAAAAAATCATTTCTTAATGAAAACCTGATGAACTGTTATAACAAAATAGATCAAGTTTGAATACAATAATACAACGTATGAGTACGTTTAACTCTTAATAGAAGAGAAAAATCATTTCTTAATAAAAACCTGATGAACTGTTATACCAAAAAAAGATCAAATTTGAATATAATAATGCAACGTAGGAGTACGTTTAACTCTGAATAAAAGAAAAAAAATTCTTAATAAAAACCTGATTAATTGTTATACCCAAATAAATCAAATTTGAATACAATAAGGCAACGTACGAGTACGTTTAACTCTAAAAAAAAGGAAAAAAATCATATTTTATTAAAAACCTGATGAACTGTCATACCGAAATAGATCAAATTTGAATACAATAATGCAACGTACAAGTACGTTTAAATCTAAATAAAAGAAAAAAAAATTTTTTTATAAAAACCTGATGAACTTTTATACGCAAATAGATCAAATTTGAATACAATAAGGCAACTAACGAGTACGTTTTACTCTAAATAAAAAAAATCATTTCTAAATAAAAAATTGATGAACTGTAATACCAAAATAGATCAAATTTCAATACAATAATGCAACGTACGAGTAAGTTTAAATCTAAATAAAAAAAATTCATTCCTTAATAACAATCTGATGTACTGTTATAGCGAAATAGATCAAATTTTAATACAATAATGCAACGTACGAGTACGTTCAACTCTAAATAAAAGAAAAAAATCATTTCTAAATAGATAAAAAATTTCTTAATAGAAACCTGATGAACTGGTATACCGAAATAGATCAAATTTCAATAAAATATTGCAACGTGCGAGTAAGTTCAAATCTAAATTAAGGAAAAAATTAATTCCTTAATAAAAACCTGATGAACTGTTATACCAAAATAGATCAAATTTGAATACAATAATACAACGTACGAGTACATTCAATTCTAAATAAAAGAAAAAAAATTCTAAAAACCTGATGAACTGTAATACCAAAATAGATCAATTTGAATACAATAATGCAACGTGCGAGTACGTTTAACTCTAAATAAAAAAAATCATTTTGAATAAAAACCGGATGAACTGTTAAACCAAAATAGATCAAATTTCAATACAATGAGGTACGTGCTAGTACGTTTAACTCTAAATAAAAGAAAAGAATCATTTCTAAATAAAAACCTGATGAACTGTTATACCAAAATAGATCAAATTTCAATACAATAATGCAACGTACGAGTACGTTTAACTCTAAATAAAAGAAAAAAAATTTCTTAATAAAAACCTGATGAACTGTTATACCCAAATAGATCAAATTTGAATACAATAAGGCAACGTTCGAGTACGTTTAACTCTAAATGAAAGAAAACAAAAATTTCTTAATAAAAACCGGATGAAATGTTATACCAAAATAGATCAAATTTGAATACAATAAGGCAACGTGCGAGTATGTTTAACTCTGAATAAAAGAAAAAAATCATTTCTAAATAAAGAACTGATGAACTGTAATACCAAAATAGATTAAATTTCAATACAATAATGCAACGTGTTGATAACAACATAAAAGAAAATCAGTGGACTGTATTTTATAATTTTATTTTGTATTAAACAGTAATTTTGTTCACTGAACTTATTTTGATACTTGGATGCCTATAGGGCAGAGCCTAGTTTTAAATTTATTAATATTAACTACAATAATTTTTACACTATTAAAGCGTTCTTCAGACTCGATTACGACTTACTGTTAAAAGGAAATATGAACTAGCCAGCGCTTAGCACGCATATGTGGTGCGCCGCGCAGGCGCATATGATGGCGGTAGATTTGAATTTAAATTTAAATCTTGTTGAGACCATGTCTCCAACACAACGTACGAGTACGTTTAAATCTAAATAAAAGAAAAAATTCATTCCTTAATAACAACCTGATGAACTGTTATACCAAAATAGATCAAATTTGAAATCAATAATGCAACGTACGAGTACGTTTAAATCTTAATAAAAGAAAAAAAATTTCTTAATAAAAACCTATGAACTGTATATACCAAACAGATCAAAGTTGAACAATAATAATGCAACGTACGAAACGTGTAACTCTAAATTAAGGAAAAATCATTTCCTAATAAAACCTGATGAACTGTTATACCAAAATAGATCAAATTTGAATACAAAAATGCAACGTACGAGTACGTTTAACTCTTAATAAAGAAAAAAAATTCCTTATAAAAACCTGATGAACTGTTATACCATTAAGGGTCAAGTACACGGGGCGACTTTACAAGCTAAAAGCCGGCTTTCGAGCTTCTGAGCTTGTGAGTAGCCCCGTGTACCCGACGCAGTCGCTCCGTTAGCTGCTTGCAAATCGCTCTTGAAAAACTTGAACTGCCGGCGACTTTACACGCCACAAGCCGGCTTTTGAGCGAATTAGCTTGTAAATTGTCCCGTGTACTCGAGCTTATTCTTTCTTGTTCACATGATTGTGTTCTGTGGTCGTGAAGATGTACGGCTGTTATTAGCTACTGAGCGACTGAGCGAGTGGAGAACTCCCTGTGTACTCGGCTAGAAGTCAATTCGCCAAATCGCCGGCTTTTTACGAGCCGGCTTCTCAGCTTGTAAAGTAGCCCTGTGTACTTGATCCTTTAAAGAACAAATTTGAATACAATATGTAATGCAAGTACGAGTAAGTTTAACTCTAAATAAAAGAAAAAAATAATTCTTAATAAAAACCTGATGAACTGTTATACCAAAATAGATCAAATTTGAATACAATAATGCAACGTACGAGTACGTTTAACTCTAATAAAAAGAAAAAAATTCTTAATAAAAACCTGATGAAGTTATGAGTATCGAGAAATACCAGGGACGGATACCAGGTATTGAAATACTTGCAAGTATTGGGCGTGGACTAGATACGGATTGGTTTGGTACAAAGTACCGTACGTAATACGTATAATACTTTTGTTTTGTTGATAGAAACTTTTTCTCGAGGGAAAAATTCACACAACGACTTCTTTTCTTATCGTTTTCCTTTTTTACGTTCAATAAGAATGATTGTCCAAATTATATGACTCTATTATATATATTCGTATACTCTCAGAATTCTGTTAACCAAAAAAAGACAACACAGTCCATACAAATACCGAGACAACGACACACTCGGAACACGATACTTTGAATTTTTTGAACACACTTTACAGGGGCATTTTCTGTGGTACTCCCGTCAAAATTTCAATTTGTACTCAGAACACAAACTGCATGCTTTACAAAAAACTAAACCAATAAAATAACTAACATATTCATTTCTAGGCTCATAACTGTAATTCATTAATTAAAAGGTCACTTATAGAACATTTCAAGTCGAATAACTGGGAAACGGTTCTTCATTATTATCAAGAACATCAATCACAACAAAATGGTCAGGAAAAATTATTTACATTGATAATATTTAAAGAATAACTCACCTCTCTGTTGTATTTTCCGAAGGTTGAAGTAGTGAATGTTTCAAAGAAGAACACAATAACTAACACTACCTTGTACACAACACTTCAAACAGCCCTGCCGTATTGCAGGTATAAAGTGTAATGACTTATGACTTCAGAGTTGGTTTGGTTGGTACATTTAGTTCTTTTCAAAACACTTAAATTACCTATACCTGATAACCACGGAGATGGAATTTCTTCTTTTTATCCAAATGGCAGCTATTCTATGGCAGTATATATTCGAATAAATAAATATGTTGAAGCCATTTACATAAGTTGGGAACTTAGAAAGAAAAATAAATAAATAAACTTGTAAGAAGGTATTTTATCATGTATTTCATCATCTGCAAAAAATTCTATGAAATTAATATATGCGCATGCGTACAGATTCGGATAAATTTCGGATTTAAATTTCAATAGACAGATAAGTTGAACAACTTACTCGTGTTAATGTTAAGTGAAACAAAAAACAAGAAACAGCATAATAATTTTTGAAGAAAGATAACCAATAATGAAGGACTTCAAAACATAAGGGTTCAATGTGAAAGCAGAGGTCTAGAAACCAGCGAAGATCATAACGCATCTCTATAATCAGACACTGAAGTTCCCAGTAGGTACCTACAGGGTTTTTCACTACAATTTGACCCCCTTTAACTTTGTTTCTATGAGAGATACAGAAAATATTTCGTTCAAAAATTTCACGAAATCGATGAGGTTTTACAATATGAATTCACATAATGGAATTTATACAGGGTGGCCAACATATTGATGGCAACTTCATTTTTTCAAATGGAACACCCTGTATTTTTTCCATGGTTGGCTAGCTCTTTTTACCCTGATTTCGAATATGTAAAAAATGTTGGTCTATCTCTTTTATTCTGAGAATCACATAGTTTCAAATTTCAAGAACCACCTGGCAAGATCTGTAATCAAGAGGCATAGTGGGTTCAACTCTAAATAAAAGAAAAAAATCATTTTTAATGAAAACCTGATGAACTGTTATAACAAAATAGATCAGTTTGAATACAATAATACAACGTATGAGTACGTTTAACTCTTAATAGAAGAGAAAAATCATTTCTTAATAAAACCTGATGTACTGTTATACCAAATAGATCAAATTTGAATACAATAATGCAACGTACGAGTACGTTTAACTCTGAATAAAAAAAATTCTTAATAAAACTGAATGAACTGTTATACCAAAATAGATCTAATTTGAAAAAAAATAATGCAACGTACGAGTACGTTCAACTCTAAATAAAAAAAAAATTCTTAATGAAAACCTGATGAATTGTTATACCCAAATAGATAAATTTTGAATACAATGAGGTAACGTACAAGTACTTCTTCTTCTTCTTGTGGTTCCTATCCGTTACGGATGTTGGCAACCAGCATGGCAAGCCTAACTTTGTTCACGGCAATGCGTTTAACTCTAAATAAAAGAAAAAAATTTCTTAATAAAAACCTGATTAACTGTTATACCCAAATAGATCAAATTTGAATACAATGAAGCAACGTACGAGTACGTTTAACTCTAAATAGAAGAAAAAAAATTTCTTAATAAAAACTTGATGAACTGTTGAAAAATATCGAGTTTGTGGCTCGAAGGACCATGAAAATTATCCTAGCTCGAGAATAATGAAAGTTATCTTGACTATTTCGATCCGTCTTTAGGGACCCTTGAAATAGAAGATAAGCAATAATTGTCCTAAGTTGTAGGACCACGAAAGTACACTTATATTTTGCTGTATACAAAATATAATGTTTTTGAGGTATTGAAATTAAACACCTTCCACCTAAAAGCTATTTAATTAACACCTACTGAATGATCACTAGAACTCACAACTTTGAGTTAGTGATACCTTAACTTTGGAATGCACTGATTTGTAATATTATTCTCTGTTTGAGAATATGTTCACGGTTCGAATTCTACCAATGCACTGCCTGACCTGTTACGTATAGGTCGAACAGACCCTTTCAAGTACCACTTGAACTTGGGGCTGTTGCTAGGCAGAGTTTAACACATATTTCCCTGTGGAATTCAGGGAGATTTCTAAATATAGATCTAGACCGAATATTTGTTTACATTTAAGTCGAACGAAATATTCGAGTCTATATAAATTCTACATGCCAGCCGCCTTGAAAGGCTCCGAAATATAAAATATATGATAAAAAAAGAGAAGATAGAAAGATAAAATAACATTAAAATTAAATCATATAACTTAAATTAAATCACTTTGTCCTTGATACTAGTCCTGAGTTAAAGGTAACCGTGCAATCTTAGCGATTGCCCTTTTTAAGATGCCCGTTTCTGTTTTAACTGTAACTACGCGAACTAAATTATCGTCTCCAGGGTGAGTTTCGATCACCCTCCCGAGCGGCCACTTTGTGTTCTTCATATCACTATCGGTCACTAATACTAAATCTCCCACCTGTATATTATCTGTACCGCACTGCCACTTAGCACGCTGTTGAAGAGTGGAAAGGTATTCCCTTTTCCACCGCTTCCAAATGTCTTGCTTCATCTTTTGAAGATGCTGCCAACGAGAAAGTGTATTCACCTTGCAACTAGTGAAATCTGGTTCCACTGCACCTATAAATGAGTCTCCAAGGAGGAAATGGTTTGGGGTTAAAGGGTTCAAATCTAAAGGATCATTAGACAGGGGAGTTAGTGGTCTTGAATTCAGGCAAGATTCAATTTGCGTCAGAACTGTATGGTATTCTTCGAATGTGAGAAGTGTTTCTCCAATAACTTTCTTTATGTGGTTTTTCACCGATTTGATGGAGGATTCCCATAATCCACCAAAATGTGGGCTTCTTGGGGGGATAAAATGCCAACTTATTTCTTTTTTGGATAATTCATTTTTCAGCATATTTTCATTTTTAGTAAGAAATTTGAATATTTCCTTCATCTCATTGTTTGCCCCTTGAAAATTTGTAGCATTGTCACTATATACATGTTTACAGTTACCTCGTCGTGAAATGAATCTTCGAAAAGCTGCTATGGAAGCCTCTGTATTCAAACTAGATACCAATTCTATGTGAATAGCTTTTGTAACAAAACAAACGAAAACTGCTATATAGCACTTCGTTTTCTGCACACGTCCTCTTCTGTGACTTTCTTTTATGAACATCGGACCTCCATAATCCACACCTGTTATTTCAAAGGGTTTAGCTATTTGAACTCGTTTATCTGGTAAATTACCCATTTGCTGTGTTTGTATTTTGGGATATGCTCGGAAACAAGTTATACATGATCGAATTACCTTCTTTACAGCATTTCTCCCTGATATTATCCAATACTTCAATCTAATATTACACAAAGTTGATTGAGTACCAGCGTGTAGCTGTTTTTCATGTTCATGTTTTATAATAAGAGTGGTGAGAATATGATTTGGTGACAAAAGATAAGGATGTTTTTGTGAATCCGAAATATTTGCATGTTGAATTCTTCCACCGACTCTTAGAAGTTCATTTCCATCTAAATAGGGATTAAAACTCAGAATTTTGCTTTTCCTATGTAGCGTTTTGTTACTCTTCAACTGTGCGATATCTTCAGAAATGATGAAATTTGTGCTAGTTTGACTAGCAAGCAAGTTGCCTTTTCTAATTCTAGTACTGAAAGAGCACCTGTTGTCTTGGTTTCATTACATTTTATATTGGATATGAATCTCATACACCATGCTGTGATTCGTTTCAATCGTGTAAAAGATGAATATCTATGGAATAAAAATGAATTCGATATGACTGAGCATGCCAGTGATTTTTTTTTTCTTCTTTTCAAGAATTGTTGAATCATAGGGATTTGACAGCAATGCTGAACTTTTTGGCCAAAATTCCTTATTTTCCATTAACCAGGAAGGTCCGTTCCACCATAATGAATTACCTATAATTTCACTGGAATATTTACCCCTCGAAATAAAATCAGCTGGATTATCTGTTCCGGCAACATGATTCCACATTTCAATCGAAGTTAGTTTTTGAATAGTACTTATTCTATTAGCGATGAATGTTTGACATTCACTTGGTGACATATTTATCCATGCCAGCGTGATTGTTGAATCTGTCCATAAGTGAATTTGATCTACCGTTACCTTCAATGAATTTTGTACCTTTTGAAGCAGCTGGGATAGGATAACAGCACCACAAAGCTCCAATCTTGGGAGACTAACTACTTTGAGTGGAGCTACCCTTGACTTTGAGGAAATTAACGTTACTGATACGTTTCCATGAGTATCAACAGTGCGAAAATAAATACATGCTCCATATGCTGCTTCTGAAGCATCACAAAAACCGTGCAATTCTAAACTCACATATGTGTTGAAGCTAGACAATTTTCTTTGTACTTGTAAAGAATTGAGCGTTTTCAGTTCTTCGATGTATTTTTTCCAACTTTTCTGAATATTTTCAGGAACAGGATCATCCCATGAGCTCTGAATTTTCCATATGTTCTGCATTATGAGTTTGGCTGTAGTGATTACAGGCCCAACAAGACCCAATGGATCGTAAAGTTTGGCGATTGTTGACAAAATCGACCGTTTCGTGATCTTAGACATATCGATATCATTGATTATGAATTGAAAATGATCAGATTGTGAATTCCAATGCAGACCTAAAGTTTTGACCGTAGTATCAGGATTTACGGTTAACATAAAATCGTTTAATGTTTCTTCAGATGTTATGTGCTCTAAAGTTGTGGTATCATTGCAGCGCCATTTTCTTAGTTGGAAATTGGCCTGGTTCATTATTTTAATTAATTGTGAAGTATATTCAACTGCTTCTGAACGCGAAGGAAAGCCTGTTATTAAATCATCGACATAAAAATCTGAGTTTAGGATTGCTGATGCCACTGGATAATTGATTTGTTCTTCATTTGCGATTTGTCGAAAGCACCTGCAGGCCAAGAATGAGGCGGGTGTTGTACCATATGTCACTGTCAATAGCTTATAAATTTTGATTCTGCCATATGGGTTATCACGCCATAATATGAGTTGATAGTTTGCGTCTTTTTCATCAACCAATACTTGCCGATACATTTTCGCCAAGTCTGCTGTGAGCACAATATTATGCAATCGAAATCTCAATAAGATTTGATACAACTCATCTTGAATAATAGGGCCCTTTTGAGAGCCTGATTTAATGATACACCTGTAGAAGTTGCTGCTGAACCATCAAAAACAACTCGCAATTTTGTGGTCAGGCTATCATGCTTCACAACTGAATGGTGTGGTAGGAAGTAATGATTTTTGGGTATCTCCCCTATTTCTTTCATATGCCCCATTGCTTCATATTCTTGCATAAAATCTTTATATTCCTTATAAAGTGAACTATTTTTCAAAAGTTTCTGCTCTTGTGATAAAAATCTCTTTTTTGCCATAGAAAAAGATTCTCCCAAATTTCAATGTTTGAATTGAAAGGTAGACTCACGATGAATCGTCCCTCAGAATTTCTTTTCGTATGCTTCACAAAATGATCTTCACAATCTTCTTCTTCTTTGCTGAGTTTTCTCTTTTCTCCAATTTCTTCAATCAACCAGAATTTCTCGATTTGATTTTGTAGATTCAAATTGCATACTGTATGAGTTACTGATGACTTAATAGGGCCTGCTATTATCCATCCCAACTTTGTTTCTTTAAATGTTGGTGAATTTTTGGATTCTTTAAAGTAACCACTGCATAAGATGTCATAAAAAATTTCGGAACCAATCAGAAGATCTATCTTTGAAGACATGAAAAATTTAGGATCGGCTAAAACAATATCTTTCGGAATTTTCAGCGAATTTTGGTTTATATTTATTAGCGGTAGATTTTCCGTTATTTTATCGACCACTAAAAATCGTAATGATACCTTGAAATCACCTACAGTGGAATAGAATGTCAAATTCGTTTCTTCCGTAACTGCATTGACGTTATTGCCGAAGCCTGATACAGTATGTGAAATTTTCTTTGTTGGAAGATTCAATTCCTTACATGCTTGTTTAGTGAGAAAATTACACTGTGATCCTGAATCTAGTAGAACTTTGAAATACTTTGGTTGACCCTTAACGTCTGGAATCATTACTCTTGCGGTTGACAATAAAATTTGATTTGGTTCTGTTTGAACTGCAGCGGACGAAATTGAATGATCAGTTTGTTCTATATTGTTGGTTTGTGCGAAGTTACGAATTTGACTCTGATTATTTTCCTCGATTAACTGACGAGGTTGCATGGAATTTCCAGTGTTGTTTTCCAAATGTAGCAGGGTTGAATGCTTACGACCACATTTTCTACACTTCCCTCCTAAACATGTCTGATTTTGATGGCCTTTTTTTAGGCAGTTATAGCACCTCTTTGTTTCTTTCACGTAATTCAATCTCTCAGGAATTGCCATGTTGAAAAATTTATTGCATTTGAATAAACTATGTGGTTGATTACACAAATCGCACTGTTCCACGCTTGTGACGAATGATTTAGAATGATTGTGAGGAAACAATTGTTGTCTTGACGTGTTCTTAGGTGTGTCGAAAATTTTTCCTTTATCGTTCTTACTCCGATGAATAGCTTCTAGCAACCTGCACCTTTGCTCTAAAAACTCAAGAAATTCAATCCAAGTGGGCATTTCTTTGTCGCTCTTTTTTGAAACTATAGATTCCCACTCTTTAATAGAATTGTAGTCCAGTTTTTGGGATATGATATGAATAATCAAAAGATCCCACGAATTTACTGGCTGCTTCAACATTTCGAGCGCTCTTATATGTTTTTGAGCAGAATCCAAAAGATTTCTCAATCCCGAATAAGATTCTTTTACGCAATTATCTATATTGAAGAATGCTTTAATATGAGTAGATACCATATATTTTGTATTCTGGTATCTCTTATGAAGTAAATCCCATGCAATAATATAATTGTTACTCGAAATCTCCAATGACTGAATAACATTCAGCGCCTCTCCCTTCAATGACGATTGCAAGTACTGAAATTTTCTCACGTTATTCAATTTCGTATTTTTGTGTATTACTGATTCAAACGTATCACAAAATAAGCTCCACTTGTCATATGAGCCATCGAAAGAAGGTAGATTTATCTGCGGTAGTTTGATATCGTAATCTATCTCGGATAGTTGCTTATCGGCTGAACCGTTGACACTGGAATCACAATTCATTTTGTCAATCTTTGATTCCGCTATGCATTGAATTCGTCGTATAAAGGTAGAAATGACTGTAATCTGCTTTTTAACACAAGGATTTTCGAACTCGAATCATCCAAATCACTCAGAAATGTGTTAAATCTAGTAACATGACTTTTTACTTTACCCCTTCTTCTTTTCAATGTTGAAAGATCATTCAACTGCACTGATTGAACTGATTCTCGTTTGCTTTCCATTTTTGAAAATGAAATACAAAGGGTGAATAGGAAAAATGTAGGAAATTTGAATAATGAGGATTGAGACTCACTTACTTTGATTTTCCTTGCTGCTCCGCCCCTGCTTATGCACCTCTACGCCTATGCCGAGGGTTGTTTGCACTTCTTTGAATTAGAAACTGCTCCCTATGTGCTGCACTTATCGCGATAGATTCACACTGCTTACCACGATTTTCTAACTTTGCTTTGCCAACTGGCTTTGAATTGTGATTAGTCTTACACTACTAATCACAGATTCCACTGATTGTACGAAACACTATTGTCACTGAATTACACCGTTTTTTGGCTGTTTATTCACTTAAGTTCTCTGGATAACACTGGTTCGTATCCGGTTTGTTCGAAGGACCATGAAAAATATCGAGTTTGTGGCTCGAAGGACTATGAAAATTATCCTAGCTCGAGAATAATGAAAGTTATCTTGACTATTTCGATCCGTCTTTAGGGACCCTTGAAATAGAAGATAAGCAATAATTGTCCTAAGTTGTAGGACCACGAAAGTACACTTATATTTTGCTGTATACAAAATATAATGTTTTTGAGGTATTGAAATTAAACACCTTCCACCTAAAAGCTATTTAATTAACACCTACTGAATGATCACTAGAACTAACAACTTTGAGTTAGTGATACCTTAACTTTGGAATGCACTGATTTGTAATATTATTCTCTGTTTGAGAATATGTTCACGGTTCGAATTCTACCAATGCACTGCCTGACCTGTTACGTATAGGTCGAACAGACCCTTTCAAGTACCACTTGAACTTGGGGCTGTTGCTAGGCAGAGTTTAACACATATTTCCCTGTGGAATTCAGGGAGATTTCTAAATATAGATCTAGACCGAATATTTGTTTACATTTAAGTCGAACGAAATATTCGAGTCTAGATAAAATTCTACAACTGTTATACCCAAATAGATCAAATTTGAATACAACAAGGCAACGAACGAGTACTTTCAACTCTAAATAAAAGGGAAAAATCATTTCTAAATAAAAACCTGATGAACTGTTTACCAAAATAGATCAAATTTCAATACAATAATGCAACGTACGAGTAAGTTTAAATCTGAATAAAAGAAAAAATCCATTCCTTAATATCAATCTGATGAACTGTTATACCAAAATAGATCAAATTTGAATACAATATTGCAACGTACGAGTACGTTCAACTCTAAATAAAAGAAGAAACGATTTCACAATAAAAACCTGATGAACTGTTATACAAAAATAGATAAAATTTGAATACAATAATGCAACGTGCGAGTACGTTTAACTCGAAATAATAGAAAAAAATCATTTCTCAATAAAAACCGGATGATCTGTTATACCAAAATAGATCAAATTTCAATACAATAATGCAGCGTACGAGTACGTTTAAATCTAAATAAAAAAAAATTCATTCCTTAATAACAGCCTGATGAACTGTTATACCAAATAGATCAAATTTGAATACAATAATGCAACGTACGAGTACGTTTAAATCTAAATAAAAGAAACAAAAATTTCTCAATAAAAACCTGATGAGCCGTTATACCAAAAAAGATCAAATTTGAATACAATAATGCAACGTGCGAGTACGTTTAAATCTAAATAGAAGAAACAAAAATTTCTCAATTAAAACCTGATGAACTGTTATAACAAAATAGATCAAATATGAATACAATAATGCAACGTGCGAGTACGCTTAAATCTAAATAAAAGAAAAAATTCATTCCCTAATAACAGCCTGATGAACTGTTATACCAAAATAGATCAAATTTGAATACAATAATGCAACGTACGAGTACATTTAAATCTAAATAAAATAAACAAAAATTTCTTAATAAAAACCTGATGAACTGTTATACCAAAAAAGATCAAATTTGAACACAATAAACCAACGTGCTAGTACGTTTAAATCTAAATAATAGAAACAAAAAATTCTCAATAAAAACCTGATGAACTGTTGTACCAAAATAGATCAAATATGAATACAATAATGCAACGTGCGAGTACGTTCAAATCTAAATAAAAGAAAAAATTCATTCCTTAATAACAGCCTGATGAACTGTTATACCAAAATAGATCAAATTTGAATTCAATAATGCAACGTACTAGTAGGATCAACTCTGAATAAAAGAAAAAAAAATTCCTAATAAAAACCTGATGAACTGTTATACCAAAATAGATCAAATTTGAATAAAATAATGCAACGTACGAGTACGTTTAACTCTAAATAAAAGAAACAAAAATTTCTTAATAAAAACCTTATGAACTGTTATACCAAAACAGATCAAATTTGAATACAATAATGCAACGTACGAATACGTGTAACTCTAAATTAAGGAAAAAATCATTTTTAAAAAAAAACCTGATGAACTGTTATACCAAAATAGATCAAATTTGAATACAATAATGCAACGTACGAGTTCGTTTAACTCTAAATAAAAAAAAAATATCCTAATAAAAACCTGATGGACTGTTATACCAAAATAGATCAGATTTGAATACAATAATGCAACTTACGAGAAAGTTTAACTCTAAATAAAAGGAAAAATCATTTCTCAATAAAAACCTGATGAACTGTTATACCGCAAAATAGATCAAACTTGAATACAATAATGCAACGTACGAGTACGTTTAACTCTAATAAAAAGAAAAAAAAATTCTTAATAAAAACCTGATGAACTTATGAGTATCGAGAAATACCAGGGACGGATACCAGGTATTGAAATTCTTGCAAGTATTGGGCGTGGACTAGATACGGATTGGTTTGGTACAAAGTACCGTACGTAATTATAATACTATTGTTTTGTTGATAGAAACTTTTTTCTCGAAGGAAAAATTCACACAACGACTTCTTTTCTTATCGTTTTCCTTTTTTGAGGTTCAATAAGAGTGATTGTCCAAATAATATTGACTCTATTATATATATTCGTATACTCTCAGAATTCTGTTAACCAAAAAAAGACAACACAGTTCATACAAATACCGAGACAACGACACACTCGAAACACGATACTTTGAATTTGAAATTATTTGTCTAACCTTCCAACTTGAAGTTTTCTGTGATTTCTGCTGAAATATTACGGTGTTGCCAAGCGAACCTTCTGATTAACTAAACGGCTTTCATAAAGCGAGATAAAATGAATCAGTTTTTTGACAATCACCTTATTACAATAAAATTTACCGATTCAAGTTAGATTGCAACTTTTGATGAGAGTCGAAAAACACCCGGCGAAACACTCCGTCGTCAAGAAAGCCATAGAATTATGAACGTAGATATAAACAATACGAATATTAAATATTATAGCCTACTTGACGAGGAATTTTTTGAACACACTTTACAAAGGCATTTCCTGTGGTAGTTCCGTCAAAAATTCAATTTGTACTCAGAACACAAACTGCATGCTTTACAAAAAACTAAACCAATAAAACAACTAACATATTCATTTCTAGGCTCATAACTGTAATTCATTAATTAAAAGGTCACTTATAGAACATTTCAAGTCGAATAACTGGGAAACGGTTCTTCATTATTATCAAGAACATCAATCACAACAAAATAGTCAGGAAAAATTATTTACATTGATAATATTTAAAGAATAACTCACCTCTCTGTTGTATTCTCCGGAGGTTGAAGTAGTGAATATTTCAAAGAAGAACACAATAACTAACACTACCTTGTACACAGCACTTCAAACAACCCTGCCGTACTGCAGGTATAAAGTGTAATGACTTATGACTGCAGAGTTGGTTTGGTTGGTACCACAGAACATATTTACATTTAGTTCTTTTCAAAACATATAAATTACCTATACCTGATAACCACAGAGATAGAATTTCTTCTTTTTATCCTAATGGCAGCTAATTCTATGGCAGTATATTATTGAATAAATAAATATGTTGAAGCCATTTACCCAAGTTGGGAAATCAGAAAGAAAAATAAATAAATAAACTTGTAAGAAGGTATTTTATCATGTATTTTCATCATCTGCAAAAAGTTCTTATGAAATTAATAAATGCGCATGCGTACCAGATTCGGATAAATTTGACAAGATTTAAATTTCAATAGACAGATAAGTTAAACAACTTACTCGTGTTAATGTTAAGTGAAACAAAAAAACAAGAAACAGCATAATATTTTTGAAGAAGGATTACCAATAATGAACGACTTCAAAACATAAGGGTTCAATGTGAAAGCAGAGGTCTAGAAACCAGCGAAGATCATAACGCATCTCTATAATCAGACACTGAAGTTCCCAGTAGGTACCTACAGGGTTTTTCACTACGATTTGACCCCCCTTTAACTTTGTTTCTATGAGAGATACAGAAAAATGTTTCGTTCAAAAATTTCACGAAATCGATTGAGGTTTTACAATATGAATTCGCATAATGGAATATATAAAGGGTGGCCAACATATTGATGGCAACTTCATTTTTTCAAATGGAACACCCTGTATATTTTTCCATGTTTGGCTAGCTCTTTTTACCCTGATTTCGAATATGTAACAAATGTTGGTCTATCTCTTTTATTCTGAGAATCACATAGTTTCAAATTTCAAGAACCACCTGGCAAGATCTGTAATCAAGAGGCAGAGTGGGTTCAACTCTTAATAAAAAAAAAAACATTTCTTAATGAAAACCTGATGAACTGTTATAACAAAATAGATCAAGTTTGAATACAATAATACAACGTATGTGTACGTTTAACTCTTAATAGAAGAGAAAAATCATTTCTTAATAAAAACCTGATGAACTGTTATACCAAAATAGATCAAATTTGAATATAATAATGCAACGTAGGAGTACGTTTAATTCTGAATAAAAGAAAAAAAATTCTTAATAAAAACCTGATTAATTGTTATACCCAAATAGATCAAATTTGAATACAATAAGGCAACGTACGAGTACGTTTAACTCTAAAAAAAAGGAAAAAAATCATATTTTTTTAAAACCTTGATGAACTGTCATACCAAAATAGATCAAATTTGAATACAATAATGCAACGTACGAGTACGTTTAAATCTAAATAAAAAAAAAAAATTTTTTTTATAAAAACCTGATGAACTGTTATACGCAAATAGATCAAATTTGAATACAATAGGGCAACGTACGAGTACGTTTAACTCTAAATAAAAAAAAATCATTTCTAAATAAAAAATTGATGCACTGTAATACCAAAATAGATCAAATTTCAATACAATAATGCAACGTACGAGTAAGTTTAAATCTAAATAAAAAAAATTCATTCCCTAATAACAATCTGATGTACTGTTATAGCAAAATAGATCAAATTTGAATACAATAATGCAACGTGCGAGTACGTTTAACTCGAAATAATAGAAAAAAATCATTTCTCAATAAAAACCGGATGATCTGTTAATAGATCAAATTTCAATACAATAATGCAGCGTACGAGTACGTTTAAATCTAAATAAAAGAAAAAAATCATTCCTAAATAGATAAAAAATTTCTTAATAAAAACCTGATGAACTGGTATACCGAAATAGATCAAATTTCAATAAAATATTGCAACGTACGAGTAAGTTCAAATCTAAATTAAGGAAAAAATTCATTCCTTAATAAAAACCTGATGAACTGTTATACCAAAATAGATCAAATTTGAATACAATAATACAACGTACGAGTACATTCAACTCTAAATAAAAGAAAAAAAAATTTCTGAAAACCTGATGAACTGTAATACCAAAATAGATCAAATTTGAATACAATAATGCAACGTGCGAGTACGTTCAACTCTAAATTAAAAAAATCATTTTTGAATAAAAACCGGATGAACTGTTATACCAAAATAGATCAAATTTCAATACAATGAGGTAACGTGCGAGTACGTTTAACTCTAAATAAAAGTAAAGAATCATTTCTAAATAAAAACCTGATGAACTGTAATACCAAAATAGATCAAATTTCAATACATTAATGCAACGTATGAGTACGTTTAACTCTAAATAAAAGAAAAAAAATTTCTTAATAAAAACCTGATGAACTGTTTTACCCAAATAGATCAAATTTGAATAAAATAAGGCAACGTTCGAGTACGTTTAACTCTGAATGAAAGAAAAAAAAATTTCTCAATAAAAACCTGATGAACTGTTATACCAAAATAGATCAAATTTGAATACAATAAGGCAACGTGCGAGTATGTTTAACTCTGAATAAAAGAAAAAAATCATTTCTAAATAAAGAACTGATGAACTGTAATACCAAAAAAGATTAAATTTCAATACAATAATGCAACGTACGAGTAAGTTTTTATCTAAATAAAAAAAAATGCATTCCTTAAAAACAACCTGATGAACTGTTATACCAAAATAGATCAAATTGGAATACAATAATGCAACGTACGAGTACGTTTAAATCTTAATGAAAGAAACAAAAATTTCTTAATAAAAACCTATACCAAAATAGATCAAATTTGAATACAATAATGCAACGTGCGAGTACGTTTAAATCTTAATGAAAGAAACAAAAATTTCTTAATAAAAACCTGATGAACTGTTATACCAAATAGATCAAATTTGAATACAATAATGCAACGTGCGAGTACGTTTAACTCTGAATAAAAGGAAAAAATCATTTCTTAATAAAAACATGATGAACTGATCAAATTTGAATACAATAATGCAACGTACGAGTAAGTTTAACTCTAAATAAAAGAGTAAAATCATTTCTTAATAAAAACCTGATGAACTGTTATACCAAAATAGATTAAATTTGAAATCAATAATGCAACGTACGAGTACGTTTAAGTCTAATAAAAAGAAAAAATATTCTTAATAAAAACCTGATGAACTTAACTTATGAGTATCGAGAAATACCAGGGACGGATACCAGGTATTGAAATACTTGCAAATATTGGGCGTGGACTAGATACGGATTGGTTTGGTACAAAGTACCGTACGTAATACGTATAATACTATTGTTTTGTTGATAAGAACTTTTTTATCGAGGCAAAAATTCACACGACTTCTTTTCTTATCGTTTTCTTTTTTTTAGGTTCAATAAGAGTGATTGTCCAAATTATATTGACTCTATTATACATATTCGTATACTCTCAGAATTCTGTTAACCAAAAAAAGACAACACAGTTCATACAAATACCGAGACAACGACACACTCGGAACACGATACCTTGAACTTGAAATTATTTGTCTAACCTTCCAACTTGAAGTTTTCTGTGATTTCTGCTGAAATAGTACGGTGTTGCCAAGCGTACCTTCTGATTAACTAAACGGCTGTCATAAAGCCATATAAAATGAATCAGTTTTTTGACTATCACCTAATTACAATAAAATTTACCGATTCAAGTTAGATTGCAACTTTTGCTGAGAGTCGAAAAACACCTGGCGAAACACTTCGTCGTCAAGAAAGCCATAGAATTTTGAACGTAGATATAAAACAATACGAATATTAAATATTATAGTCTACTTGACGAGGAATTTTTTGAACGCATTTTACAAGGGGAATTCCTGTGGTACTCCCGTCAAAATTTCAATTTATACTCAGAACACAAACTGCATGCTTTACAAAAACTAAACCTATAAAACAATAAATGAAAGAAGTCCTCAGTAACAACCTGATGAACTGTTATACCAAAATAGATCAAATTTCAATACGATAATGCAACGTGCGAGTACGTTTAACTCTAAATAAAAAAAAATCAGTTCTTAATAAAAACCTGATGAACTGTTATACCAAAGTAGATCAAATTTGAATAAATAATGCAACGTACGATTACGTTTAAATCTAAATAAAAAAAACAAAAATTTCTTGATAAAAACCTGATGAACTCTTATACCAAAATAGATCAAATTTCAATACAATAATGCAACGTAGGAATACGTTTAAATCTGAATAAAAGAAACAAAATTTTCTTGAAAAAACCTTATGAACTGTTATACCAAAATAGATCAAATTTGATTACAATAATGCAACGTACGAGTACGTTTAAATCTGAATAAAAGAAACAAAATTTTCTTAAAAAAACCTTATGAACTGTTATACCAAAATAGATCAAATTTGATTACAATAATGCAACGTACGAGTACGTTTAAATCTAAATAAAAGACAAAATTTATTCCTTAATAACAACCTGATGAACTGTTAGATCCAAAATAGATCAAATTTGAATACAATAATGCAACGTACGAGTACGGTTAAATCTAAATAAAAGAAACAGAAATTTCTTAATAAAAACCTGATGAACTGTTATACCAAAATAGATCAAATTTGAATACAATAATGCAACGTGCGAGTGCGTTTAACATTGAATAAAAGGAGAATATCATTTTTTAATAAAAACCTGATGAACTGTTACACCAAAATAGATCAAATTCCAATACAATAATGCAACAAACGAGTACGTTTAAATCTAAATAAAAGAAAAAATTCATTCCTTAATAACAACCTGATGAACTGTTATACCAAAATAGATCAAATTTGAATACAATAATGCAACGTACGAGTAAGTTCAACTCTAATTAAAGGAAAAAAATTCTTAATAAAAACCTGATGAACTGTTTTACCAAAATAGATCGAATTTCAATACAATAATGCAACGTACGAGTACCTACGTTTAAATCTAAATAAAAGAAACAAAATTTCTTGATAAAACCTGATGAACTGTTATAACAAAAAAGATCAAATTTTAATACAATAATGCAACGTGCGAGTACGTTCAACTCTGAATAAAAATAAAATATCATTTCTTAATAAAAACCTGATGAACTGTTATACCAAAATAGATAAAATTTCAATACAATAATGCAACGTACGAGTCCGTTCAACTCTAAATGAAAGAAAAAAATTCCTAATAAAAACCTGATGAACTGTTATACCAGAATAAATCAAATTTGAATACAATAATGCAACGTACGAGTACGTTTAACTCTAAATAAAAGAAAAAAATCATTTCTCAATAAAAACCTGATGAACTGTTATACCAAAATAGATCAAATTTGAATACAATAATGCAACGTACGAGTACGTTCAACTCTAAATAAAAGAAAAAAATTCTTAATAAAAACCTGATGAACTGTTATACCAAAATAGATCAAATTTGAATACAATAATGCAACGTACGAGTACGTTTAACTCTAAATAAAAGAAAAAAATCATTTCTTAATAAAAACCTGATGAACTGTTATACCAAAATAGATCAAATTTGAATACAATAATGCAACGTACGAGTACGTTTAACTCTAATAAAAAGAAAAAAATTCTTAATAAAAACCTGATGAACTTACGAGTATCGAGAAATACCAGGGACGGATACCAGGTATTGAAATACTTGCAAGTATTGGGCGTGGACTAGATACGGATTGGTTTGGTACAAAGTACCGTACGTAATACGTATAATACTATTGTTTTGTTGATAGAAACTTTTTCTCGAGGGAAAAATTCACACAACGACTTCTTTTCTTATCGTTTTCCTTTTTTTACGTTCAATAAGAGTGATTGTCCAAATTATATTGACTCTATTATATATATTCGTATACTCTCAGAATTCTGTTAACCAAAAAAAGACAACACAGTTCATACAAATACCGAGACAACGACACACTCGGAACACGATACTTTGAATTCGAAAATATTTGTCCAACCTTCCAACTTGAAGTTTTCTGTGATTTCTGCTGAAATATTACGGTGTTGCCAAGCGAACCTTCTGATTAACTAAACGGCTGTCATTCACAAACGGTGCAACCCGAGTAAATTTTAAACATCGATTAAAATTAAACATTGATTTATTAATCAATGTTCATTTCTTAGACGGTGCAACTGGCCAATTGTCTAATGTCGAATACTGTCGTCTTTGAGCGTCGAAGCGAGATAAAATGAATCAGTTTTTTGACTATCACCTAACTACAATAAAATTTACCGATTCAAGTTAGATTGCAACTTTTGATGAGAGTCAAAAAACACCCGGCGAAATGGTTGTCATATAACAACGTACATTCAAAACCTTCGTCGTCAAGAAAGCCATAGAATTTTGAACGTAGATATAAAACAATACGAATATTAAATATTATAGCCTACTTTACAAGGGCATTTCCTGTGGTACTCCCGTCAAAGTTTCAATTTGTACTCAGAACACAAACTGCCTGCTTTATAAAAAACCAAACCAATAAAACAACTAACATATTCATTTCTAGGCTCATAACTGTAATTGATTAATTAAAAGGTCGATTATAGAACATTTTAAGTCGAATAACTGGGAAACGGTTCTTCATTATTATCAAGAACATCAATCACAACAAAATAGTCAGGAAAAATTATTTACATTGATAATATTTAAAGAATATCTCACCTCTCTGTTGTATTCTCCGAAGGTTGAAGTAGTGAATATTTCAAAGAACACAATAACTAACACTACCTTACCTTCTACACATCAGCACTTAAACAACCCTGCCGTACTGCAGGTATAAAGTGTAATGACTTATGACTTGAGAGTTGGTTTGGTTGGTACATTTATTTCTTTTCAAAACATTTAAATTACCTTTACCTGATAACCACAGAGATAGAATTTCTTCTTTTTATCCTAATGGAGCTAATTCTATGGCAGTATATATTTGAATATTTAAATATGTTGAAGCCATTTACCCGAGTTGGGAAATCAGAAAGAAGAATAAATGAATAAACTAGTAGGAAGGTATTTTATCATGTATTTTCATCATCTGCAAAAAGTTCTTATGAAATTAATAAATGCGCATGCGTACCAGATTCGGATAACTTTCATAAGATTCAAATTTCAATAGACAGATAAGTTGAACAACTTACTCGTGTTAATGTTAAGTGAAACAAAAAAACAAGAAACAGCATAATATTTTTGAAGAGAGATTACCAATAATGAACGACTTCAAAACATGAGGGTTCAATGTGAAAGCAGAGATCTAGAAACCAGCGAAGGTCATAACGCATCTCTATAATTAGACAATGAAGTTCCCAGTGGGTACCTACAGGGTTTTTCACTATAATTTGACCCCCCATTAACTTTGTTTCTATGAGAGATACAGAAAAATGTTTCATTAAAAAATTTCACGAAATCGATTGAGGTTTTACAATATGAATTCACATATGGAATATATACAGGGTGGCCAACATATTGATGGCAACTTCATTTTTTCGAATGGAACACCCTGTATATTTTTCCAAGTTTGGCTAGCTCTTTTTCCCCTGATTTCGAGTATGTAACAAATTTTGGTCTATCTCTTTTATTCTTTTAAGAACCACCTGGCAAGATCTGTAATCATTTCACAAGAGGCAGAGTGCGTTTACTGGAAATGCCCATTTTTGGAGTCAACGGGAAGATATACAGGGTGAACAACATTGAATGCAACTACATTTTTTCAAATGGGACACCCTGTCCTGTATATTCTTCCTTTTTTCGATAGTCTATTCCCACCTGATCTCGAATATAAATGCGTACGTGGATGTGTCTCTTCAATTTTCAGAGTTTCAAAGTTTTGAAATGATGGCAGCGAATAAAAAAATATGTGAAATACCTACGAAATTCTTTATATCGAAACAATCTACTCAAAAGTATTATTTTAGAATGAATACTTACAATTACTTAACCAATGAAAAATGATAAACTATGGTAGTATGGTAAGAATAACATCAACTAAAGAAATTGCTCGAAATGACCATCTTCATTCATTACACATAGTTCATATCGTTGTCTCAAGTTGTTTAGACTATTTTTGATACATTATACAAAACATTTTTTTGTATCTCCTTTAGTAAGAAAGATAAAAGGGGGGGTCAAATTATAGTGAAAAACCCGGTACATCTACAGTGACTCTAACAAGAGTTTTGTTAGAGTCACTGTAGGTACATCGAACCAATATTTTCGAGACACATGCAAATTTTAAGACTTTGTAAGTGTCCTTTGCGATAAGTCCAACATACTTTCAAATGCGAAAACTTTCGCGCTGCTGCGTTGTGTAGAGGACATCGGGAGAACCATTTTTGACTTTTACAATATATCGCCTGTTCGCAGCTTAAGCGAGATACAGGGTGTTAAACGTCATTTTTGAGCAAGATTCTTCTGAGTGTGGTCAGTCATGTATAACACTTTAAGTAACGGTTTTTAGTCAAATCTCAGTATTTTTGGGTCCTCTATTCAGAAAAGTTGCCGAACCTCGAAATAAAATTTACAAAATGGCGGAAAACCTGCAATGTTCCTGAATTATTTTCCGGTTGTCAAATTGAGTTTTATTTTCTGAATGAACACAATTCTCTCAGAATGTCTGTGGTAAAATTTTGTCAAAAATCGAATACGATTTTTCTTACATTTCTACAGCGATAAAAAACTTTCACTCGAAATGGATGAAATTTTGTACAACAGTAGGGGAGAGCGGGGCATAGTGGGCTAGCGGGGCAAAGCGGGATTTCCTTATTAAAGCCAAACGAATTTCCGAACACAGTTTCAAATAGCTCGATTTCATTGATCATCGATCGGCACGTGGTCTTCATATGCTAAACACGGCACTTCTCAAGTCATTTAGTCAGTATGACTGAAAGACTGCAAAGAGTGAGTTCGTTAATAAAATCTTCAGTATTGAACTACAGTTTTTACGAAATCCTGAGCTCGAATAATTGTGTTTTATATTTCTTTTTATAGAGATTCCATATAGATATAATTATTGAAAATTCAAGAGAGATGGCGAAAAAGGTAAATATTTTTAGATCATGTTTAGTATTTGAAGTCACATTGGGGCATAGTGGGATACATTGAAAGGGGCAAAGTAGGGTATTGTTTGAACGGTACCCCCCAAGTAGCATTTTTACGTTGACAACCACATTATACACCAAAATTAACGTTGTCATTGGTTTAGGAATTAGTCGTTCTCGAAACGTCGCATTGAAGACCACCTTACAACGTAATCGCGACGTTAAGCATGTCTAGAGTTGCACTAGTCCATAGATAAAATAAACTCTCTAGATGCCCAACGCACGTACTAAGAGGTGGTTTCACAATCATCAGAGACACCAAGCGGATGGTCGCTTGAACTACTGGTGATATGGAGGGGATATGGCGGGAATTTGGCGTGATTCAAATAATATCGTAACGCTTTCATCCTGGGTTAGTCGATTAAAAAATTGTTTATTGTCAAATCCAATTTGCTTATTATCATTCACTTGAATTTTAAGCTGAATGATAATAAGCCAATTGGACATGACAATAAACATTTTTTATTCGACTTAACTCAGGAACAATTTTATTAGCTAAGAGATATTTTAGTTCATCTTGAATGTATTTAGAGGCAAAAATATGAAAAATTATTCAACGAAATATAATATATTATGAGGATAATAACAGTAGAAAAAATACATAAATAATATACAGTACAAATTGAAAAGGGAAAAATTAGATAACAAAAGAATATGTACAGTAATATCTTATGAAAGACTTGAAAAAGATAAATTGAAATTTGCAACTGAAGGTATTTGTAAATATAAATACAGATAAACTTGATACATTCATCAGATTTGATCGAAATATTAGAACAGGCTATAGTCAACAAGAGTGCATTTTTCAACGATATTTGAGGCAGTAATGGTCATAGAAAAAAATATGTACAGACCAAATTAAAATCGAATTTTAAAAGCAAAGGTATTCTCTAACATATTACCAACCAACTTGATACATTCATTAGTTCTTATGAAAGTATTAAAACGGGCAATAGTCAAAAAGAGTGCATTTTTCAACGATATTTGAGTCAGTAATGGTAATAGAATAATCAACTATGAAAATGAGGAGCAATACTGGTGTTGGCAAATCAACAATGAAAAGAATGGAGGATGTTCCTGCTGGTGTTTCTTTAGCTGAAGTTCTGGCATTGGAGGATGTTCCTGCTGGTGTTTCTTTAGCTGAAGTTCTGGCATTGGAGGATGTTCCTACTGATGTTTCTTCAGCTATAGTTCAAGAATAAAATATTAAATAATTTGATGTCTATGAATATAATGTATTACATAATCGGATGATTTATTACAATACGAATTAATCGATACAATTATTAGGGCTATTTATTTATTAATATAACTGTTACATTGAGGTATACATCAATGAACTGTTATTATATTATGTATTACTCACGAAAAAGACTTCTTTACATTAACCTATTATTATTATGAACTAAATCAATATTGCGATGAAATTTGCATCAGAAAAAAAAAATTAATTATTTCAGTACTCACATAGTTCAAGGGAAATTTCAGCACTACTTTCTGAAGCTCTGGCTTTGGAGGATGTTCCTGCTGGTGTTTCTTCAGCTGAAGTTAAAGAATAATCATGATCTTCTAAAATATATGAAGATGGTATTTCAATATTTCTGTCTGGCGAAAGCAGCAAATTTCCAGTACCTGCAATAATAATAAAGAAGATAGTAGGGGAGACTGGGGAGGTTAAATACATTTTTCAAATTTTATTTTTTTCAAGCTAAACCATAAGGAAAAACAGATTTTTCAAAACATCATATAATTCTCCAATATGTCGTCTAACAAAATAAATATAGAATTCTCAAAAAATAAACTTCTGTTTCTGTACAAAACGTTTAGAAAAAAAACATACGAACTGTCCCAAGCCTCCCCACATGTGGGACGTTTGATACGGTGTACTGGGAGGAATGAGACACTGGAAACTGAAATAAAAGTCTAATCATTATCACTTGCAGAGGTCACAAATAAACATTTTTGTGCCTTTGTTAACCCCGGCACATTCTTCGTGACATCACAACGCGCACTTCTGACACCTAATCCAGGATTCTTTGGACCTAGAAAATGAATATAATCCATTACAGTAGATGCAGGCCACATCTTCGTCATCTCCATCATAGTTTTCGACAATTTCATTCTCATCGTCGGAAATACATAGGTCTTCATTTTCTTTCATTCGTTTACATCTTCTATTTAATTTTTTAGGCCCATGTTCGGCTTCGGTTTGGGAAATGGATTTCGCATCTTTTTTGAAGACAATTTTCCTTGTAGCATCCTGAACTTTTTTCGTTGCTACTTTTTTACTACACCTGTTCGCAAATTCAGCTTCAATAGCTAATTTTTCCGGAGTGTCTGTCAAAACACGCGATTTTCCACGTTTTCTACCTCCTTTGCTCTTTCTGGGTGATGCCTTAGGATATGGTCTAATTTGTTCCGGACTTCGAAAATGAGGTTGGCAGTTATTTTTCTGCGTTTCTTCCTCATTTTGTAGACTGGTGGATGTACTAGGCTCAGTTAGCTCAGTAGGTAGATCAGCACTGGCTTCCGTTGGTCCCGTAGGTGCTGGAACATCAGGAAGTGACCGATTAGTCACTTCCGCACAAGAAAAGTCACCCTCGTAAAATACGTGGGGATTGTAGGGATAAATTCCCGTTGTTGAAAACCCCTTTGATATATTAGATGGTGAAAACGCTCTCACGTAAGCATGTCCAACCAGCTCAGGAATATTTTTCAACGATATTGTTTGACCAGGATGATTTACCATCCATGCATCAGCATGCTCATTATAAAAGTGCTTGAAGGGCCCAAACACAGAGACATCAAGGGGCTGGAGTCTATGGCTAGTATGTGGGGGAATTGTCAACAAAATAATTCCATTATTCTTACAAAGGCTGATGCATCTGAGGGATATATGGCTGTCATGATTATCTAGGACCATCAGACATTTTTTTTCAACAGAACATTTGGCAAACTTGATGAAGTGTTCGATAAAATTTAAAAAATTTTCTTCAGTCATCCATCCACTTTCATGTGCCACTGCAATGGATCCAACTGGTGCTCCTTGGGTCATGTATTCCTGCAGTCGAACCCGAGGAAATACGAACAGGGGAGGAACCGAATTTCCCAATGCATTAATTGCACAACAAACTGTCACTAAAGTGCCTCGTTCTGCTGAGGTTGCCTTGGATATCTGTTTTTGCCCCTTACGGCAAATGATTTTAAGTGGATTATGGGCAGTAGTCACACCAGTTTCATCTACGTTATAAATGGATTCTGGTCCTTATTCGTCTCTTTCATATACAGATCGCAAATTTACAAAAAATTTTGATACCGTGTTTTTATTGGATGCCGTGGCACGACTCAAACTTGTTGACTCCGGAGTACGAAGTGACAACTCGGGATTCCTTGACATAAAGCCTCTGAGCCAATCATACGAGGCTGCCTGATTTTTTGTCCAGTTTTCTGGAATATTTTTGTAATTCTCCTTGGTAAAGAGATATACGAACTTCCTAGTCTGAATAGGCGTAAGACCTTAGACTGTCTAAGCGTAAGACCATAATTGAGACTCGCGGACGTGAGCAAATATTCCTTGAGCGAAGCTTCTTCTTCAGTTGTAAAAATCTGTGTTGTTACGAAATTAGGGGAGAAACTTATATTATTGTCTTCTTTGTATCTTTTTACGTATCTAGAGAGGGTCATTTTATCTAAATTATATTTTTTGGCGGTTGTCCTTATTTTCCGATCATCATTGACAACTTCTAGAACGCCTTTTTTCAGATCGTCCGGACAATTTGGCTTGCGCCCTTTTGATTTCCATTTGAAAGGCATCTGAAAAAATAAACACCATCATGTAGGGAGGCTTGATACATGTATCAAGCCTCCCCAAGTAAAATGCCTCAACCCTCCCCGGTGGCAAGAATTCAAGTTATCCTTGTTTCCATTTTAAAACCTCACATTTCGAAACCGAATAACCCCCTTAATTGTGTATTTTCATGCATATTTCTGAGTTGAATGTTTGTTGATGACGAAAAATTAAAGCATAATCTTAAAAACCTTAGGTAACGTGAGTAAATACTTACAATTTTTCACCCAGAAACACTCTTCGTTAAATAATTCACGAAAGAACTACCGGCAGCATCACAGATTATCAACATGCACCACTGTCCTCTACGGGAGGATAGTATTCACTAGTATTTAACATTCGAAAACGGTCTTAGACCACGAATATGAGCCTGTATCAAACCTCCCCATGTATCAAGGCTCCCTAGTCTCCCCTACACATAATTATTTAAAAATCTACAGCATTGAGTTCCAGTTAAGAATGGGAAACGTAATATATATAATACTGAATTCACGTTCGAAATAATGGAGATACTAGATTTTAAGTAGCAGTTACAGCATATTTACTAATATTAACACAATTACTAACCTGAGGCAGATCCATTATGAATAAAAAGGGTTGGTAGTGCAATATCTTTGTTCCTGGTGATACATATTTTTCCTCACAATGAATATGACAGAGACGCTTTTTGCCACAAACATCTTCTGGAGTCATTGCGTTTAGATTTTTATCTTGTATAATATCTAACCACTTCTGGAATCTAGAGAAGTCCTTCTTGAAATAATTTTGTTCAATTTATCAACTTTTCGGCGCAGACATTCACAAAAAACCAGCTCGAAACTTTCTTGTTTACCTCTCTACGGCCATGTTTATAAAATATAACAACAAGATGACATTTGAATTATTTTGAAATGACACAAAACCTTAAAATTTATACTCTAGCGGATGGTCGCTCGAACTAAATATATGAAACCAAAAATATCGGCTAGTTGGGCATCTAGAGAGTTTATTTATCTATGCACTAGTCGTCGTGACCATGATACAAAGAAAACATGTTCTTTGTATCATGGTCGTGACGACGTTGAAGCAACAACATACAAAGTAGTTATAATTTTGGTATTAGGAACGACGTTCTTACAACGTTTATTAGACAACTTTAGTTTTCTGCAACGTTGTCTCAATTCAGAAACAACGTTGTGGATTCAACTATTACCAGAAGATTTTCTATTGAAGTAGTTGACTTGAAAAAGTTGTCGCGTAGTCATTTCAGCAACCTTCGAATACGATGAAAAATATCAGAGAATTAAACTGATTTATTACATTTGTGTCGATAACTTTCTCAAAATAACTTTATTTGCTAATCCAAATGAAAAATAATTTCGAATAGTTAAGAAGAAGATTTTTAAGATAAATCGAGCAAAGATCACATGTATATTATTCACCTTATAGTTTCGTGATATTTCAATTCTTCAATTCATAATGACAAGGTATCATCTAAGACAAAATGTTTCATCAATACCTTCATTAATAAGTTAAGATCAAAATATTTCAATATCCACATTATTCGAGTATGCAACTTCTCTGACAACAAGAACTGAAAATTATTTCAATCAATGAATCAGTGTCAGTTCTTCCATATTTATTAATTGCCGATTGATTAAATTATCCTTTCTAGAAGTGAATTCATAATATAAATAGTGAGATACTGTTTGTTTACCTCTGTAATTTTACGAATTCTGGAAGTTAACAGAACGAAACACTTTTTGAAAATTTGTTTGGGATCTAATCAACAAACTAACTTGTATGAACTGTATTGAATGTTCCTGAATCAAATAGATGAGTAAATGACTATGATTACTTCATGGTATACCGATTTGGAAATTCACATCGAGAACATACGATATACAAGGCATCAGACAGAGAATTCTTCCCTACAGTTGCACAGATGAATAGGCGAGATAATGAAGTGCGATAACTGAATGAATTCAACTGTCTTACTGCGATAATCTAGTCTCGTCTCTCTCTTATCGCAGTATGGTAGGGAACCCGAACTACACGTATAGAATTTTTAATTTGTCAGGCTGCCCGTAATACTCGATTCAAGTATTTACTGTTGCCTTTTTTTTTTTTTTTTTTGGGCCCCGAAGGTAGGGGGAAATCTTATCAGACTTCCTGACAGCGGGCTGTGCAATGCTGTCAGTTCGTGTGGGGCTTTCACCCACTAAAACCCCCTCCTCCAGTGCAATATCGGAGTGGGAGGACACCCACTCCAACTATTACACTTTGTTGTGTGGGCCTGCCAGGTTCCCGATGCGATCGGTATTCATTAGCCGCCCTGATCCGTATCTCCTCCCCTTGGAGTGTAGGGTGATAGGAGGAGAGTTTCAGATCGTGCGAGGTCCCACCTCTTTCTCGCAAAATGAGGACTTGCGAGACCTCAGTTGACCATCGTTCCGAAATTTCACCTGGCTTATTTCACGGAACTACAACAACAGGCATAGATCCCCGGAGGGTCTTGATACACGTGTCGATAATTTCGTATACTCGTCCTTATCCGTGCATCCTGGTCCGTTAGGACCTTTTCTGTCTAGAAGGATTGTTAGGAGTGGGTGGGAGTCACATAAAGTACTAACTTTACTCTCTGGGTCTACCTCGTCCGTCCTCAGGACGTGGGGCCAGTTAAGCCATAGTTACTCCATGTGATTTGGTCATTCTTAGTTTTCATCGGAATTTCTCCCGACTACTTAAGCCCGTACACCAGGACAAGGTGATGACCTCGTACAGGTATTTACTGTTGCCTACCATACTAAAGAATTACGCTCCTCTAAACGATAAGAGAGAGAGACAAGACTAGAATAAAGAAGTAAGACACCTGAACTCAGTGTGTTACAGCAAGTGATTGTCTCGACTATTCATCTGGGCAACTGGACGGAAGAATTCTCTGTCTGATGCATTGTATATCGTATGTTTCAGATGTGAATTTCCAAACCTGTATATTCTGGTTACAAAAACATAACAAGCAATATTTCAATTTAAATTACACAATGTTCTCCATTATTATCAAATTCTTCTGAAACCCTGCTGACTGGTAAACATAATATTTGTTAATATTAATGTAGCTCCTTTAATTCATCCATAGTTCAAAGATTTCACTTCTATTTTAAGTACAGAGTAAATGATTTATAATGAGACTTTGCAACTGAAGTTCTTCGATAATATTCGATACAGTTCTCCCTCAGGTGCAATATAAAAACCTAATCATACTCGTATATATTTATCTCTAGTAAAAGTTATTATATGAATGGTTTCATCTGGAAAATAGAAGTTATTTGGTTTGAACATCACCAGTATTTGTGATAAACATTAGTTTCTTACCACGCAGTCAAGGAACATTATATTTATATCTTCAACAAAATCGGAAGATTTCAACTATAATGTTGAGGCTTGAAGAGCCAAGCACTCATAAGATCTAAATTGTAATATTTCTCAGAAGGTCGGCTGAATAAAGGAGCATTACTTTACGATAGAAAAATACTCGAGCCAAACAATATCCTTCTTTTCATAAATTATTATAGTTCATATAAATATATAATAAGAAGATTATAATTCCTTGACATCAACAGGTAGGTACTCTACAAAAGGCCTGACGGAAATATCATCAGAGTTCATTTGATCTGAAAACTTGAAATCAAAATTCAACCGAACATTTTCTAGGTACACATCATTCCCAAAATCGGTACATTTACTACTGCTGGTGCTGATTAATCACTAATATGAAAACTGCATCTGAAAGGTTGGAATTCATTAGAACGATTAAGGAAAGCTTTATAATACTTTACCTGGTCAATAGCAATCAGCTCAAAATTTTAAATAAAATGTAAACAAATCATAACCTCAATTTGACGGGGTAAAACAATTTGACAATGACAGCAGTTAAGCTTTGGTAGTATAGGCAACTAGAGTCGCATTTTGGGTATTATATTGGTTGTCTAGTAACCCAACGTTTAGAATTAGTGCAGTTTTTGGTCAACTAAACTATCAAACCACGCCATATTTTAACAATTGGTCATTGACCTTTGGGACGTAAATGAACGAAAACAAATGATTTTAAAACCTTCATTTGAACTTTCTGCGCTAAATTTTTTTAAATCTCGTTTAGTAAGCGTTTGAACTCATGAAAAACATTGACAATTTCTTCCTTAATATAACTTTTTATGAATTTCCAATTTTGAATTTTCCAGAAATATTCAATGGATTGTAGGCGCGCTTGTTTTTCAGCATAAATCAATAGTATATTCAACAGTAAAGTGGTCTTCGTTGTCGATTTCTGTTGCGAAACAAACGTTTCCGGCCTTTAACAAGGGTCAATTGGCTCTATGCATAAGATTGAAAATAAATCGACATGGCGGTACAAGTTGGAATATTTACGTGATGGACACGGTAATTATTTGGTTGAAATATCAACTATCTCAATGTCATATGTGGAATGAACTTCGTTCCCATAGATGGCGCATGTGTGAATTAGTTACATCAAAGTAAACTTCGCAACGTTTAGACAACGTAAATCTGATAACTGTAGTTGCAGCACGACGTTGTGAAAACCCTAAAATGATTGACCAAACTGGTGCATTTCATGGTTGTGAGAACGTTGTCTTGAGGTAGGGGAAGTCACTTAGTTTGGTTGCGCGACTTCTCTATATACGTCGACGCAACGTTAAATTGCTACTTGGGCCCACTTTGCCCCTTTTTGAAACAAGTCAAATATTAATTTCCTTCATTAACTAAAGTAACTTATTTTCAGTAATTATGGTTCGAACGTATAAGAGGAATACAGAACAGCAGTTCTGGTCGATGGAAGCAATGAAAAAAGCGCTTCAAAATGTTGTGTCGGGAGAAATGGGCAACAAAAAAGCTGCCAACTTAAACAACGTTCCCCGAACTACATTGAAAACAAAAATTAAGAAAGCCCTGAGCAGGTGTTTTTGAGCAGTCGTTCATTGGTGAAGCAATGAAGCTATTACCTCAAAATTTCGTATTGGACTTGAGATTGATACTAAACATATAAATGCAAAATCTCAGAACGATCGGAATAATATTCTGGAAAGATATGTAAAAATTTGCCAATCAGAAAAATTTAATTCTATGATTCTGGTAACGCAATTCTATTGAAATTTTGCGTGAACATTCAGTATGTCAATCTGCACCCACAAAATAAATTTCACTCGAACTGGATTTCTTGTTGTCTGACCATTTTCGGCTCAAAATTCTAAAATTACAGACATTTGGGCAAAACGAGATAGCACTCGTTTGAGATAAAAATGAAAAGCTTGAAATGAAGAAACACGGTAAAGGTTCTGTAGAAGATGATGACGATTTTGAATCTTCATACTGTGGTTACTTATGGTCAGAATCCACAGAAGCATGGATCCGTTTCTTGAAGTATTTCCGTTACTCACACCTCTCTTGTGCGGGGAAAGATGATCTTGATGACGAAAGCGCTCATTTTTGGGAGATATGTGCTGATGAATAAGTATTTGACAAATGCAGTATTTTTATTTCGTTACGTTGATGTTTCTGTTTTCATATAAATATGTTTTTTATAAGATAATAATGATAATAAATAAGCCAAAAATTCGTAGTTTATTCTTTTTGTGTTAGTAAAGACTATTGGGTCCGAAGTTCATATTCTTAATTAATTTATTATAAATACCCCACAATGCCCCATAAGGTACCCCGCTTTACCTCCATATATGGGGCAAAGCGGGACAAAATGCCATCTGACATTCAAGCCTCATATTTCGTTTATTTCTCATGAAAAGTGAGAGAAAAATATATAAAGTCATTCGTAATGAGTTAAACACTGATTTTGACTAAACATTCGCTTTTTAATCATGAATATTTTTCTTGTACGTACACTTAAGTGTTAAGTATCCCAATTTGCCCCGCTCTCCCCACTTCTTTAATTATCAATCACGAATATGAAAACAGAATTGTAAAATTTCAAACAGTTTCGTTACTACAGTCATTCAAATGTTTCGTTCAGACCTCTGAAATAATTTAAAAAATTTTTTTGAGTTCTATGTTCAAATAATTGAATTATTATTATGTCCAAATATTCTAGATCACTTAATAAAAAAAATTCAGTGAAACTTAGCTGAGACTCGAACCGACTCAGGTATTAAATACGGAAACGGGACTGTTCGAAGGATATTTATATTCGTTGCCAGGCAAGAGTAGTTCGTAGTTCATAGAGTTGGACTATTGACTAAATTATATTCAAGGGGCGTTCGGCATCGACATCGGACGTGTCGGATCGATCTGAACCGTTCATTTATTACATCCGGATTGAGGGGCGTACACATCTGATGCTTTCGTCATAAAAATCTGAGCAAACGGACGTCGATCTTTTCGCTCGGTATATTTCGACGGAGCAAATCGATTTTATCCATAGAGTTTTATGTTTTTTATATAATTTTTGTTTTATGTTGAATTTCCTGATCTGACAACCGATAGATTGAAAAATTCTAACACTTTTATTCTGTAACTACAGCTTACCATAGTTACATAGTTGACAGTTAATACACGTATTTTCTGTCAAATCATCACGTGATAGTTAGATAGTTACATGTAACCACAGCTCGCCAAAATTCGCCTTTTCTGTTTTCATTTATTCATTAAAAACTTAATTATTTCATTAAAATTTTTCAAAATAGCTATCGTAGTTATAAATAGGAAGGATGAGATATTGCTTTCTCGTTTCTTTTTCGTTTAATTAATTAATTAATTAGGATCTTTCGGTACAACTATAGCCGTATTGAACGACTAGTAGGGGATATTGCATTCCTCGTTTCCTTTGCATTCAGTGCCTTTGCACCTAATTATTTAATTGAGATTTTACGGAAGAGCTACGAAAAGGGTGAAAGTATCGTTAAAAGATGAGCATATTTCCCAAAATAGTGATCTTTGAAATCTCATAATCTATAAAAGTAGAACAGAGCAGTATATTCTGTGGCAGATGCTCTGTACCGTGCGTTTATTCCCAGATATTACAGATGAATCTGTACGATCTGTGGTCACGTGACTAAAAAATCCGTCTGCTCGCGGAGGTCAATGCCGAACGGGCTTTCAGTGGAATTCAAATACCAGTCAAACTCTATGAAATACCACCCTTGCCTGGCAACGAATATCAATATCCTTAGAACAGTCTCCTTTCCCTATTCCTCCATTGTCATTGTATAAGGAAGGATTGTAGACCAGCCCCTGTAGTAATTTGGTTTTGAGTACAGTCAACAGTGACTTCTAACAAGTTGTTAGAGTCACTGTAGTTATGAGGTTTCTCAAACGCCATCTAGGTATAATACCATCGCAAGCTAAAAATAGCCCGTAAAGTGGCGAGCCCCCAAAAATGGTTATAACATTTGTGAACTAAATATATTTTTGTCGTTGAATACTAGATGTTGATAAATGTTTCTGTAGGTTGCGCATCAAGAAGAAAATCTTAGATGCATTACATCTTAAAGGAAAGTGAACAGTGGCGTGTATTACGAAGGATATAAGATAAATAACTTAATATTACTTTACTGGAAGTCACATAAAATGTGATCACTTTAAACAGATGAACAATGATCGCATTCAGCGGACGAGAGCGCAAAGCGCTACTGCTACCTATCGGTAGCGGTATCGTCGAGATCGTCTTGAGCGTACGCTGGCAAGCCGAGATAGGTTATGGCAGCTAACGATCAGCTGATTGCCTGAAAAACCTTTTGGACAGATGTAAACAAACTGGTTTTTAAGTCTTAACAGATGCTTTTTGTTTTCTTTACTCCAAATTTTGCTGGATCTACCTATTTTTGTGAAGAATTACGAAGTGTATCTTGTATCCATCGCTCAACATCATACCTGCGTATGCGTTACCGCTACCTAGCACAAATGAAATACGCTCCAAAACATGGCGTCCGCTCCAGAACGTGTTGAGTGGGTAGCTCATGTGCCACCGAACGTTTCCGCTAGGGTTGCCCAACTGTTACGTCCGCTGAATTCGATCAATGTATTTGATCAACATTCGTTGTAATATCAGTAATTACAAAATCACTTTTTAATGTTGCATATTCCTTCAAATTCAGACTAAGCTTCGGCTATAATTCAAAAACATTTTTTCAGTTTTTTATTTATTGAATATCTCGAAGCATAGAATCATAATTGATTGAACGAAATGAAACACTTAACAAGATTGTGTTGAAATTATGTTCCATCAATAATTGATAATCGATGAATCGATTTCGATAAAGCGATATTTTCAGAAAGTTAAATGTTCAGAAAAACGGACAAAATTGATATAATTTGTTATTCATTCATTATTATCGATTTTTACCTTGAAAATAAGTTGTGTTCGGGAAATAATGCTTAGAGAGAAAAGTGGACTATATTTTAATATATTTTTAATTGTTGCAAAATGAGAAAGAGCTGGTATCAGAGACCTACCTTTTTGAAGGGTCGACGGTGTATTGTTGCGTAGTCTGTTGCACCTCCAGCAGCACTTTAGGGTAGTTTTATCACAAAAGCGTCGAAAAATGTCCAAACAATAGATAAATGTTTGAAAATAGCGTTAAGTGCGTAAATTCACTCATTAAAGGTGACGGTAGCGATAGATTTCTTTCTTCGTTCTTTATTCTTCTGCCCATATGTTGACTAATCTTCTGATTGCGTCCCTCCTTTCGTACAATCGGAAAGGGGAAAACACAGGTGACACCTGATACCACTAACGCGGGTATTATTTGAAAACTTTAAAAACTAAAATATGCCGTTTCCCAAACATTCTGCCCCGAGAAAATGCAGTAAGCATTTTACAGAAAAAAACAAAAATAAAATGGCAATCATCATGAAAAAATCCCACGATCAAATAAATTAAAAAAAACTGTAAGCATTTTTATTTATTTATTTATTTTATTTACCAAAGAGAATACTAACGGGTATTTCAACCCAACAAGAGTACTCACAAGTCAAAAGAAATACTCATACAATGCATAGCACATCAAACAAGAAACATTTCAATTTCTACACATTTCAATATAAGAACCGAAAAAGAGAACAAAGTTCAACAAAAAAATTAATTCAGATTTATGTGGTAAATATCTACATTCTAACAAATGTTTGCTTAAAAACTAAATACGCATGCATTTATACATGTATAAACATAATATGCAACTAAAGAATATAATAAAAAAATGCAACTAAGAAATGGAACGTGTAGCTAACCCATGCCTCAAACAGCGCTTGAAACGAATAAAGGACACTAACATTGAAAACATCGACATCGAAGGGCTCGGTGTTGAAACTAGTCAGCATCCTACATAGATGCGAATTCTGCGTGACATTCAATCTGCGAAACGATACGGCAAACAATTCCCTTGATCTGAGCCTCCTCTCAGGGACCCTCAACCCAATTGAGCCAAGAATAGATGGAACCGAGAAAACATTATTCAAAATCTTATATAGAAGACACATGTCGTTCATTTTCCTACGATTTTCTAAACTGGTCAAATTGTATTTCAATTGGGCCTCTGAATAATCATGATTTAAAATTTGAAAATTGTTTCGGAAAGCCAAAAATCTCAGAATAATGGGAATTCATTGTCTTCATGTTCCGAGTGAAGGTGATCTGCAGGCATTTATCCAAATTAACGAACAGAAAATTATTCTTGCAATATTCGGAAAACCTATTTAGGTACATCCTCCTGCAACAGAATACAGTCCTGGATTGTCTTTATCCTTAAATATATCTTGAGATCATCAGCAGAATGAGAAACTTAGCATGGTGGAAACAGGAGGATATGTCATTCAAATAAACAATGAAGAGCAGCGGACCCAAGTGGGAACCCTGAGGAACACCAGACGGATTCGAGAAAATTCTCGACCTTCTCCCTGTTTGATAATTTGCTGGTTCTGATTTTGTTATTTAAATATTTAGATTTAGTGAACTGTAATTATTTTATGATAAGAAATAGACTTGGTTTTAATAGTTTAATTGTTAAATGGTTATAATAAATTGCGAAGTGAATCTCGTGAGAATTGAAAATTGAATGCATTAAAATGAACGGCACACATGTATCCCTTGATAAGGTGTACGCAGACACCGGAGGACGAAACGTTGCCAAATCAATCAAAAATAATAATAATACAGTAAAATCCTAACATAGCCCCTCCTTTGAAGGACTCCTTCAAAACTGAAAAATACTGAGAATATGCATTTACACAAATGAATTAATCAATTGTTTAGTAGAAAATGAAATCATTTCATGGTACATAACATTATTCAGATATATAACCACGCATCAATTGTCAATAAAATCTTGTAGAGGTAAAGGGCACAAATGTCGCACAGATCTTGTCACTACACCATTGGGAGTAGAAAGTTCTGCTATTCGGGATACACCATCCTTTCCATCGAACAATCTTGATACTCGTCCAGTAGGCCATTTACAGGGTGGTTGATGATCATTTTTTATGAGGACCAATGTACCAATATCCAATTGCATTGGTTCTTTTTTCCATTTATATTGCTGGTGCAGTTGTGCGATATAATTCTTGGAAAATTGCTGCCAGAATCGCTGATACAACTGTTGAACGTGCTGGAATCTTGTTAGTTGGTAAATCTTGGTGTCTGTCCAGTCATAGTCAGGAATAGAGGTAATTATGCGTCCTATGAGGAAATGGGAAGGAGAAATAGGTGCAAGATCATTTGGGTCATTCGACATTGCAAATAATGGACGTGAATTCAAAATACCTTCTATTTGTATAAGTAAGGTGTTGAACTCTTCAAAATTAACATTATAATTTAAAAGTGTTATTTTAAGATGAAATTTAGTGCTTTTTACTGCACTTTCCCATAGCCCACCGTGGTTGGGTGTATAGGGTGGAATAAATTTCCATTTTATATTTAAAATAGACGTTGAATCAACGATATTATCGTGTGCCCTGAATAAAAAATTACCCAATTCGCGTAGTTGATTGCTTGCCCCAACAAAAGTGCTACCGTTATCAGAATAGATAATAGAAGGAATACCGCGCCTTGCTGTAAACCTTTTAAACATGCTATAAAACTTTCTGTAGTTAAATCAGTTATACATTCAATGCGAATAGAATCGTACAAAAACATACAAAAATTGAAAGATAACACTTCACCAATTCAGATCCTCGACCCTTCTTGTTCAAAATGAAGAATGGGCCTGCATAATCGAAATCAACTATTTCGAATGGCAAACTAGGTCTAACCCTTTCGTTAGGAAGACTAGACATTGGGCATGATAAAGGAACTGGATTAAACTTGAAACATTTCAAACAACTCATTACAGTTCTCTTTGCCCATAGAATTGTCTTATTGAAAATAATAATAATTGGGGGCCAGGATGCAAAAGCTGGCGGTGTTTGTGTTCAAAAAGTAATTTTGTGTATGGATGCCTTGAACACAACAAAATAGGGTGTTTGACATGAAAAGGTAAATCAGTTGCTTTTAGCCTACCTCCAACCCTTATAACGTCATTTTCATCTAGAAATGGGGTTAAAGATGACAACCGATGTTTTGGTTCTAAAAATTTTCCACCTTTCAAAGTTTTCAACTCTGTAGGGAAACTTTCCTGTTGACATAATTTCAACAACAAAATTTTGGCATATTCCAATTCATCTATGGAAAGTGGTACAAATTTTTTAATTCTATTAACTTGAGTGTTGTTTTTGAACCGAATACATTGTGTTATAACGCGATGTAATTTGTTAAGATCAGAAAAATTATAGAATAGAGATGACTTTTCATCAACATTACAATTGTAAATAGTAGCAACCTTTTTGAGCTCCGGTAATTCATGCTTTGGTACATGAAAAGTTGTGATAGGCCACTCGTTTTCACAAAATTTTAAGAACTCTGGCCCATTCCACCAAAGTTTATTTTTGAGCAATTTTTCAGGCATTGAACCCCTCGATGCAATATCTGCAGGATTATTAATAGAATTTAAGTAATTCCATATAAAACTTTTGGTTAATGACTGAATTCTGGCAACTCTATTGGAAACAAAAACTTATAATAAACTTGACTCATTATGAATCCAAGATAAAGCAACTTTCGAATCTGACCACATGAAAATAGGAGTTCTTACATCTATCGCATTCGAGACTTTTTTCATTAATTCTGCACCCAACAAACAGGCGCATAATTCCAATTTTGGAATAGTGACTGATTTTAAAGGTGCCACCTTCGTTTTGGAGCATAATAATCTGACTTGGTAATTTTCAAATGTATCTGAACTCCAAACATAAATGCAACATGCATATGCGTCCTTTGAAGCATCGCAAAAACAATGAATATCAATAAACTTTTGATTAATAGTAATAGCACTTCTTGGAATTGTTAAAAAATTCAAACTTTCTAAGCTTTTCTGGAAATTGATCCAAAATGATTTAAGTTTTTCAGGAACTTCGGTGTCCCAGGAAATATGAAGTGACCACAAATTTTGAATAAGTATTTTACTGCGAATTGTAACTGGACTTATAAGTCCTAATGGATCATAGATTTGTGCTGTAACTGATAAAATATATCTTTTAGACAAAATTGATGGAATTGAAATTTGCTTGATTTTGAAAGTTAATGAATCTGTCTGAACGGTCCATTGAATACCGAGTGTTTTGCAACTTGATTGATCTCACAAATCAAGCACAGCATTTGAAATTTGTATTTCTTGAAATTGTGAAATTATATCAGGAACATTGGAAACCAATTTCCTAAGTGTGAATTTAGCAGAATTAAGAATAGTGTAAATATCGTTACATCGTTGTGTTAGTTCCGCCTTATCGTTAGATCCAGTAAGCAGATCATCAACAAAAAATCATTTAGAATAGTCTCACAAGCAATTGGGTATTCAGCCAGATTCATTTCAGCCAAATATTTTAGGCATTTTATTGCTAAGTATGGGGCTGACCTAGTACCATAGGTCACCGTATTCAATTGAAAAATTGAAAAATCGTCATCAACATTTTCTCTCCAAATTATTTGTTGTAAGGGTCCATGTTCATGATGCATGAGAATTTGTCTATACATTTGACAAATATCTGCAGATACAACATACTGAAAAATTCTAAATCTCATTAGAATATCAACTATATCATTTTGAACTTTTGGACCAATATACTGTAGGTCATTGAGAGACTATCCAGAGGAGCTTTTAGAACTACCATCAAAAACTGTCCTCAATTTGGTGGTGATACTTTCAGCTTTCAAAATGCCATGATGAGGAAGAAAATATTGTAGAATTTGAAGCATTTGTTATTTCACTCATGTGACCTAATTGTTTATATTCATATAAATATAAATTTTTGAAAATGTCATTATTGAACCTTTTTTCTAATAGTTTGAAACGATTAATAGCAGTTTGTTTTGAATCACCCAATAATTTTGGAGAGTGTTTCAAATGATATTTGACAACAAATTGACCGTCATTATTTCTCGTGGTATTTTTTTTGAATAGTTCTTCGCATTGTTCGTCATCATGAGTAAAAATTAGTTTCCTATTTGAAATATCTTCTAATTCCCAAAACTTTTTTAATTGTTCATCCTCAGGGATAAATACTTTGGAAAAATTGCACGAATAATTGGAAGTTTCAGGTACAATTCCTGTAACTATCCAACCAAATTTTGTATTATGTAATGTAGGCATATTTTTACCCAGAGAAATTTTCCATCTTCAAGTAAGTCCCAGAAAACATTAGCACCCAATAATAAATCTATTTCAGCAGGAGTAACAAATTTTGGATCTGATAATTGAACGTGGGCTGGTAGGTTCATTTCGAGAATATTGAGACTAAAAGAAGGTGTCAGAGTAGCGATAACAGGAACAACAAAACAAGAAATATCAGAATTGTATGCAGTGAATTTGGAATGAATGCAAATATTACATTCTTTACTTAATTGTGAATGCATTTGATTGATTCCAATAATTGAATGATTAGTATATGATAAAGGAATTTTAAGTTTTTTGACACAATTTCCTGTTATTAAATTTGTTTGAGCACCACAATCCAATAATGCTCTCAGTGTTATGAATTTACCATTGCCATCCAAAACATCACTAGTGATTGTGGATAAAAGAACCTGATTAGGTGAGACAATCAAATTACGATCTGAATTTATCATAGTGTTTACTGTGGAAGATGATGAGGGAGTATTATTGTTATTATTAAGATGTAACAAAGTATTGCGTTTCTTATTCTTACAAATAATACATGGGACAAGTCTACATTGAATTTTCGTATGTCCCGTGCGTAGACAATTTTCGCATAAATTCAAAACCTTGACCTTCTGAACTCGAATATCGACAGGCAACGCTAAAAATTCGGAACATTTATAAATCGTATGGTTTTCCTTTTTACAGTAGTTACAGACAACTTTGTTGTTCGCTGAGAGGAACATATGTGAATTATTGTTTTTACGCGAAGTTTGTGTCGAGTATCATTATAATTGTTATCTCTTGAATCGAGCGAATCGTTCAAACATTGTAAAACATCTGATTTATTCTTCAGAAAATTTGTAAACTCGTCTAATGTTGGCATATCATTTTGATATTTTAATTCTTTCCATTCACGAATGGTATTTTTATCTAATTTATTTGCCAATATGAAGAACAAAGAAAACTGTGGGATCAAAAATGTGATGAAATTAACACCTATATTGGAGGACGTAGGTGCACTGAAGTTTGGAATTTCATAAAAATATCAAAGCGCCAACCAAAAATAATGTAAGACTAAATACGATAAGTATAAATCAATGGAAAGAATACTACACTAAATTGTTCACAGAAGACAGGTACCCTTTGGAAAACAACAATAGAACAAATATTAACATTGAAGGAGAACCAATAACGATAACAACAGAAGAAATTAACAAAAAGGTAAAACTACTTAAGAACGGCAAATCACCTGGTCCTGGAGGAATATACAATGAACTCATCAAAAATGGCACAACAAAATTATTCCAATTGATAGCCCAACTATTCACAATGTGTATAAATGGTCATCCTGTTCCGGAAGAATGGAAAACCGCTTTCATCACACCTTTACATAAGAAAGGAGATCGAAACAACTGTAACAACTATAGGGCACTGTCAGTTACTAGCACGTTCAGTAGATTTTACGGACGCGTTATAAGGGACCGAATAGAAGAGGAATACCAAAGTGGTGAAGCAGAAGAACAAAATGGCTTCAGAGCAGGACGCTCATGTACAGGGTGGGCATATTTCGATGTTTTAGCACTACAACTTTTAAACCAGAGGAGATAGACAAAATCTGATACTCACTTCTCGATCTCTTTTTCTGAGAAACTAACAACAGTAGTATTCATTTTTGGCTACCTTCTTTTGTTTTCGAGTTATAAGCGAAAATTGGAAAAGTGGCAATATCGAAAAATATTCATATCTCCGCTAATACTGATGATAGAGCTCTGAAATTAAAACATTATACAGGCACTTTTTACGTAGAATCCAGTGGCGTACTCGCCTTTTTTGCACCATTTCTAATTACGGAGCTATGACCCAAAGTTATGTTTTTTAAATGGAAATACTAGATTTTTGTGGCATTATCTGAAAGCTTAATGTTTTCTGATTTCAAAAATATATAACATTGTATGGTTTGTATCAATATGAGTATAGAAAATGATCAAAAACCTATTTTCATCTGAGTCTCAATATTTCTATGATTTCAACTATTGATGAGCACAGAAAAATTTAGCATCGTATAATTACCACAATATCTTTCCAGTATTCTTTTCATTTCTATGCTCTTTACTCAATTTCTCCAAGATGGACTGCTGTGAAACTTGATCCCTCATTCTAAGTCATAACTAAGATGTCTTATTTTAGACATCTTAATTATAACCTACGGACCTTTTATTGTAATCACTATTAGGTATTGAAAAATATTTTTCCTTTATTACTTTTCTAATTGAATTGATAACTTCAATCATATCTATATGCGTTATTTCATATGCGATTTGAAATAGACTACTTAGCGTATTTATTCTGGAGTGCAATAAAAATATTCTCTTGCATCCATCTCATTATAACTAAGTATATCGATTGAAACGGAGGATCATGTGGATTTTCTTGTTATTTCCAAATCCATTTCAAGATATAAGTTTTTATGAAATATATCCATGTTCGAATTTTGGAGAAATTAGTTGAAAGCATAGAAATAATGAGATTGACGGAAGGAGACTGCTCTTGTTATAGGAAGCTCCATTTTTCTGTGCTCATCAACAGTTGAAACCATAAAAAATATTGAGACTCAGATGAAAATAGGTTTTTGACCATTTTCTATACTCATATTGATACAAACCATACAATGTTATATATTTTTGAAATCAGAAAAAATTAAGCTTTTAGAAAATGCCACAAAAATCTAGTATTTCCATTAAAAAAACATAACTTTGGGCCATAGCTCCGTAATTAGAAATGGTGCAAAAAAGGCGAGTACGCCACTGGATTCTACGTAAAAAAGTGCCTGTATAATGTTTTAATTTCAGAGCTCTATCATCAGTATTAGCGGAGATATGAATTTTTTTCGATATTGCGACTTTTCCAATTTTCGCTTATAACTCGAAAACAAAGAAGGTAGCCAAAAATGAATAGTTCTCTTGTTAGTTTCTCAGAAAAAGAGATCGAGAAGTGGGTATCAGATTTTGTCTATCTCCTCTGGTTTAAAAGTTGTAGTGCTAAAACATCGAAATATGCCCACCCTGTACAGATAATACTTTCACAATCAAACGATTAATTGAAGAATAAAAAAAAGTATCCAAAGAAACTCATCTTTTATTTGTGGATCTCGCCAAGGCATATGACAGTGTTCCAGTCTCGAAACTATGGGAAGCTATGAGACAAACCCGAATCAACGGAAATCTGATTTCAGCGGTACAAGGTTTGTATGAAAACATGTCATCAAGGATAAAGATAGGAAATTGTGTATCAGAGAACTTCAAAATAACCAAAGGGTTGCGCCAGGGTTGTTGTATATCACCAACACTTTTTAAAATCTATGTCGAACAAGCGTTAGAAAGATGGAAGAAAAATGTAGTAAGATGGGCTTTGAATTGGATAACGCAACATTGTACACGCTTCAATTCGCGGATGACCAGGTGGTAATTGCACAGTCGAGGGAAGATTTGGAATACATGACTCGGAAGTTATTGGAGGAATATCAGGAATGGGGATTGACTGTCAATGTGGATAAAACTAAATATATGTGTATTGGGAAGGATGTGGTCGGTGAAAATTTAGATCTTGAAAATGGAACAACAATAGAACACTGTGATAATTTCAAATATTTAGGGTACACGTTCAGTTACGATGGAAAAGATACCACAGAAATACAAGACAGAATAACCAAGAGCAGAAAAGTTATAGGTGCACTAAATGGAGTCCTATGGTCGAAGAATATATCAAAAGGAAGAAAGAAAAACATATATAATACAATGATTAAAAGCGTATTAACATATAACTCTGAAGTATGGACAATGACTGAAAGAGACAAAAAGAAAATAATGGCTACGGAAATGGATGCATTGCGAAGATCAGCGAGAATATCAAGACTGGAACGGAGAACAAACGAACACGTAAGAGAGGTTATGAAGAAAGATACCACCATAATAGAGGAGATCGAACAGAGACAGCTCATATGGTATGGACATGTTTGCAGGATGGAAGAAAATAGACTGCCACGACAAATGCTGGAGTGGTCAGCTCAGGGACGAAAACGAAGGGGAAGACCGAAGAAGAACTGGCTACAAAATATCAAGAAAGCCATGAGTGAAAGAAACCTATCGGAAAACGACTGCCAAGATAGGAAAGAATGGAAGTTGGGTATCGTAAGGCGACGACAGACGCTATAAAGCGATGTTATATATATATATTTGCCAATATGTGAATGATGAACGAATCTTACAGATCTTCCTTCGATAAATTCAATGCATTTAACGCTGTTAAATGCAAACAAATCAAGAATTTTTCGGAAATCAAAATAATTTTCTTTATGCAAATTTTTTATGTTCAAAAGTGATTTGAAATGGCTATTAAAAATTGTTTTTTATCAAATCGATCACATAGTAGTTCCCAAGCAAGTTCAAAAGGCCTAAGTGAATTGTCTATACCTTCTACATATCTAGAAGCATAAGCCTTCTAGAGATGCTTTCAACAATTGATATTTTTGATTTTCATTTAAATTATGATTTGATGATACAGTAGATTCAAAATTATTTTTGAAACTTATCCAATGTTCAAACTCGCCAGAAAAAGTAGGCAACTTAACCCTTGGAATCAAAACATTTAATAGAGGATCTGAATTGGTAGATTGTTGAGGCAAAGATGATGTACTGTAAGAACTACGGCGTAATTTAGTTTGTAAATACTGCAAAAAAAAGTCTTGAGCAGCATAATATCTTTCCTGAAAATCTTCTCGTTCTAAAAAATGCGACGGCAATTGTATCATCGATTGAACAGCATCGAATTCCGACAAAAGACCTGAACTATCCTTGTATCTTAAATCAACCTCACTAATAGAAAAAAGTTTGCTTGAAGTCGAATTTTTAATAGTTGTAATAAATTTCTCTAAAATAGTGAGTTTTTGCTTAATAGTACCCCGTTTGCGAGTTAAAACTTTTATTTCTGATTCGGACATTTTGTGAATATTCTTTGGATAAGGTATTTTATTGAATGAAATAGAAAGATAAACTAAATCGAGAAAAAATGTCGAATAATCCAAATGAACAGGTAATAATGGAAGGAAATAGGAAAATAGTCAAATTGTTAATAGTCACCCTTGTAGCTCCAGGTATGTAACCTTGAATTATTCGAAAATCTGGTGGCAGCAACTTGAATTTCGTTCTTGATTGAAGAATTTTCTGATGGCTCCTGGTAGTTTGGGTACCAACACATCCAATAATTGCAGAACGGTGTTCTTCTTTCTTGAGGTCAATTGAAAATCCGGCCGATGGATCAAACTTATGTTTGATAATTTGCTGGTTCTGATTTTGTTATTTAAATATTTAGATTTAGTGGACTGTAATTATTTTATGATAAGAAATAGACTTGGTTTTAATAGTTTAATTGTTAAATGGTTATAATAAATTGCGAAGTGTATCTCGTGAGAATTGAAAATTGAATGCATTAAAATGAACGGCACACATGTATCCCTTGATAAGGTGTACGCAGACACCGGAGGACGAAACGTTGCCAAATCAATCGAAAATAATAATAATACAGTAAAATCCTAACACTCCCATTGACGCAAACAAACTGTGATCTGTTCAAAATACACTGATCAACAATTGCTAGGGATCACTTATGAACTTCTCTTCATTTGTATTTTTTCAAGTTATCTCGGGAATATCTGTAAATTTTATGTTCTCTATAAGGAAAAAGTAAGATGTTTTGAGTTGATTATATCAAAGTCTTCCTCACTTCATCGGCTCTTGTTCACAAAATCGATTATTATCTGTAGGCTGTTACAGGTGGAGTGAAAAGCAATATGGTATTTGTTATTAAATCTGTTTTTTTTCTCTCGTTCAAACACATAAGGTGACAATAATTGAAGAAATGAGAACAATATCAGCTTATCAGTCATGCCAAGAAGACGTTTGGCTCCTGTGCAACTGGACCAAATCATACGGTGGATACAGGAAGGTTTGTCCCAGCGAGAAGTGTCCCGGCGGTTGAATGTTTCGCAAAGTGTCGTGAGTCGGGCTTGGAATAGGTTCATCCAAAACGACTCAGTAGCTTATGTTCATGGGGGAGGTCGGCAGCGCAGTACAACAGCTGCCCAAGATCGTCTTTTGATCCTCAATGCTAGGAGAAATCCCACTTATCCGGCGTCGCGGCTCAATAGATCACTTAGCGGACCATTGTCTGACATATATGTGAATCATGTTGAAGTCCAAATTATGCTTTTAAACCTAGCTCGGCATGTGATATTTTGGAAGAGATATGTTGACGATGTAGGGGAAGGTGGGGAACAGTGTTACACGGGGTACAGTGTTAAATCGGTTGTGACCGATCAACTGATTGCAGAAAAAACGCCTATTTTCTAACGAGTACCACTAACTGAAGTGATTTTGTCGTATACGTAGTTTTGGCGGCTTAACACGCAGATTAGCGGAAACAACCCGTGGTACATATTCTTAGCTCGTAAAAGTAAAATCGAAAGGTGTTTTGGTGTTTGTGTCTCGTGGTGAGTATCATATTTTTACTAATTTTTTGATTATATATCGTTAACCCTGTTATCAAGTATACCTTTTTCTATAACAACATAACCTAGAATGCTTCGGAACATTGAATTAATAACTTTTGTTGCGAGAGTCGTCAAGGGGAACAGTGTTACAAGCAGCCTCGGTGAACAGTGTTACATGTAACACTGTACCCCAAGTGGAATAAGAAGTAATTTAATTTTGAACGTTGTTTCAGAAAAATGGTGCGCAATAGACAAGGGAATAGAAAAATTGGAACATTGATGGAGAAAGTATGAAAAGGGCCGTGCTCAATGTCATTGATAATCATATTTCTATAAGAGCAGCTGCAAAAGCAGAAAATCTTGTACATATGAGTGTGAAAAGATATGTTGAGAAATACAGAAACAGCTCTGAGGAAGAGCTCAAAAATTTTCGCTTCACCCCACATTACGATATTAATAAAGTATTTCCAAAGGAATTAGAAGATCAATTAAGAGATTATCTGTTGACCGCTTGTCGTATGCATTAGGGATTAACAAGAAAAGATGTTATGACTTTGGCATATGAATTAGCTAAAAAGAATAATTTGAAATATCCAGCTTCTTGGGACCAAAATCAGCAAGCAGGAGTTGATTGGCTCAGCGGTTTTATGAAAAGAAATAAAGATTTAGCAGTAAGAAAACCAGAAGCTACTAGTTTGGGACGAGCAACCAGCTTCAATCGTACGACTGTTGGAGAATTTTTTGATAACTTAACTAGAGCCTTTAGCAAGTTTCCGGGGGGACCTCTCCCACAAAATATTTATAACTTAGATGAAACGGCTTTGACGACAGTTCATAACCCACCGAATATTATTGGACAGAAAGGACTTAAACAGATTGGCCAAGTAACATTTGGTGAAAGAGGTGTTTTGGTGACCGCTTGTTGCTTTATAAATGCAGTGGGTAATTCAGTTCCTCCATTTCTAATATTTCCAAGAGTTCACTTCAAAGATCGAATGGTAGTTGGTGCACCTCCAGGAACCGCAGGTGGTGCTGCAAAGAGTGGTTGGGTGAACAGTGAAATATTCATTGATATTTTGAAACATTTTCATGGCTTTGTTAAGAGTACAGTAGAATCCCCAATTCTGTTAATATTTGACAATCATGAAGCTCACATATCTATAGATTCCTTGGAATTTTCTAAGAATAATGGAATAATATTGTTAACTTTACCTCCTCATACAAGCAACAAGCTTCAGCCTCTAGATAAAACAGTTTTTAAGTCGCTTAAATCTAATTTCAATAGTGCTTGTAATGATTGGATGATAATGAACCCTGGAAAAAACCATTACTATATATGAGATCGCAGGGTTACTTGGAACTTCCTATCCAAAAGCATTTACTCCCAGCAATATTATCAATGGATTTCGTTCAACAGGGATATGGCCTCTTAACAGAAACATTTTCAGTGATGATGAGTTCCTTTCTTCGTCAGTGACTGATAGACCTCAAGTAGACTCTACAATTAATGCAACTCCTTCACAAGCACAGGAAGTTGAAAATTTTTCACAGCCAATAACACTCCGTCCATCACCTGTATTCAAGACTCCAGAACATTCACCGCAACCATCAACATCTCGCCAATCTCCGAAAATATCACAACAGCTATCCAATTTTGTTCAATCACCAGCACAAAAGAACATCCCTCTTCATTAAGACTTATTTCACCTGATGAGATTCGACCATTTCCTAAGGCCTGTGCTAGAAAAGAAACAAGGCAAAACATGAGAAGGCGAAAAACAAAATCCTCACAGAAACTCCAATTAAGGACCAAATAGTAGAGAATTTGATAAACAACAAAAAGAGAGTGAAGAGAAACCTAAACATGACTAACAAGAAAACTAAGTTAGAAAAGCGAATGAAAGAAGATACAACTTCCGAATCAGAAGATGGATCGATGTCTTTCGCAGAAAGTGATAAAAGTATTGGACCTTTTGTGAGTGATGACGAGCCAGACTTCAGAATGGAGACACTCAAAATTGGAGATTATGTCCTTATCAAAGAAGGACAAACTAAAAGACATGACATAATGTCAATAGGTAAAATTCTTAAAATTTCTGAAAAGGATGTTCATGTCCAGTACATTAAAAGATTATTTCCCACTTTTAAGTTTGTTGAAACGGACGAAGAATATTCTTTTGAGAAATCATTATTGGTAGCTAAACTGCCAATTCCAACGCCTTCTGGAGGGACAGCCAGGAGATCAGAAATGTTGATTTTTTCTGTGGATCTTAACATTTATAATAACCAATTGAAATAATATATCCATACAAATTTTTGTTGAAAGAATTTTTGAATAAAACTTTTCCAATATTCAGATGATCTTATACCTTGCATTCGAAATGCAAATTGTTTTTATATGCTGTAACACTGTAACCTGTCGATTGTAACACTGTTCCCAACTAGTGGGAAACAGTGTTACATAAGACTGCACTTTGAGTAATACCTATTTATTGAAAAATTATCGAACATATCTGGGCAGGGCTCTTAGCAATGAAACATTATCATATATATTTCGACAAATGAAACAGAACGGCCAATTTAGCTGTGTCGAAAAAAAATACACCTTTCGATAAAAAAAGTGTAACACCGTACCCCCCTTTCCCCTATTTTGCTTATGGTCTGGGACTGAAGAAGAATTAACCACCTTTTTCAATACTATAAATTCAAAATTCAAGATCAAATTCACATTGGAGAAAGCACATAGCAATTCAATTAATTTCCTAGATTTAAAAATAAGCTTAGATAAACATAATACATTCACTTGTGACATTTTTAGAAAACCAACACAAACAGATATCATAATTCCCTTCAGATCATACCACTCTACCCCCATAAAAAATTCAGCTTTCAGATTCCTATTCTATAGACTTTTGAACGTCCAATTATCTTCAACTAATTATGATGATGAACTGAATATTATACATAAGATTGCAGAAGCTAACCAATATCCGAAAACATATGTTGACAATATTTTAAATCCATAAAAAAGAAGATCATCCTCAAGAAAATATACCCCCATTGTTCAATAAAACCAAATTATGTTTCAATTCCAGATTAAACTCTACTTTAAGAAAATATAACTACCTAATAGTAAATAGAAAACAGAGAAATCTGGGGAACATACTTTTAAACAATAAAGATAAAATAGAGGATATGTGTTGCAGTGGTGTTTACAAAATATCTTGTGGTGAGTGTCCTTCATTTTATATTGGTATGACCACTCGGTCAGCTAGAATAAGATATAATAAACATGTAAAAAACAGACCAAAATCAGCTCTAGGTGGGCATTTAATAGAAAGTAAGCATAAAACTACAACTGAGAACTTGTCATTAATACATAAAGAAAACAATTACAACAAACTTATTCTTTTAGAGCAATATGAAATTCTGAAAAATAAAGACAAAAATTTACTACTAAACGATATATCAGAATTTAATGGAAGACATATGTTCAAATTTTTATGAGATATTTCAGATATCTATATTGTGTATATTTATATTTAATTTAATTAATTTATTTATTATTTTATTTTTATGAAATGTTTCAGATATCTATGTTAAGTATGTTATATATCAAAGTGTGTTTCTGTGTTCCGGTTTAACACTCGTGACAACTTAGTCTCATTCCCCTCTATCTGTGATATACGTCATTCTCATTCCGTCAGTTTTCCCGCCTGCTTGCTCAGATAAGGTCATTTAGTAGAATAAAACATAATTATCCTATAACCTAGAATGTTGAATATAATTGACGCCAGATTTTTATAGTGATTGTTAAAACACCCTACTGATGTATCTCGTTTTGTTGTTATTTCATAACATGACGGTGAGTTTTACTTTTCAGAAAAAATATGTACCTATTTACTGCCATTTTTTATCAATCTGACTGTGTTTTGTGAGATTTTTCTGTATGTCATTTGTTTTATATTTTCAGCTGGCCTGATGATGGCCAACGGCCGAAATCGATAGCCAATAGACTATTAATAAAAATTTAGTGTGTTTTCATTTCTTAATACAATAATGCTCACACTAATAGAAGAATTTACAAGTACAAGATCACTGAGAGTTGCAACAGGAGTTCTAATTTCGAACCAGACTGTAAGACGACGACTACATGTTCGTGGTTTGAGAGCACGTAGGAGGGTACAACATCCCCGTTCATCGACGGCAATAGGCTGAGGAGCACCGCAATTGGACACTTGAAGATTGGAGCCGATGTTTGTTTACGGATGAGTCTAGATTTCGTTTGGTCAACTCCGATGGACGTATTCTTGCTTGGAGGGAAAGAGGTCGAAGGTATGCAGAACAGTTTATGGTACCCACAACAGCTTTTGGCGGAGATTCTATATGTGTATGGGGAGGCATTTGTTTGAACCAACGCACAGAGTTGGTTGTTCTGCAGAACACCACCATGACCAGCCAGAGATATCACGATATGATTATTGAACCCATAATTGTTCCGTTTGCGGCTGCCGTGGGCGAGAATTTCATTTTAATTGACGATAATGCCCGTCCACGCCGTAGTCGTCTGGTAAATGAAGCCCTAGAAACTCATGCTATTGATAGGATGGACTGGCCAGCTCGCTCTCCAGACATGAATTGCATCGAACATGTCTGGTCTTAGATGTCTAGATAATTGTCAACCTTAGAACAACCGATCAATAACCTGGAGGACCTTTCTAACGCTTTACGGGATATTTGGACGAATTTGCCCCAAAATTTTATAAATCGTTTGATCGAAAGTATGCCTCGTAGGGTAGAATGCTTGAGACGAGCTCGTGGGGTACCAACTAGGTACTAGCTTAACCGAAACTTCAGCCTTCTTGTGGTTTCATCATAAAATTTTTATGTTATTCAAACACAGAATATTGAGTGTTCCTAATAAAGTCTTTTTTCTCTCCAACTTTCCATTTTTTCATTCTTTTCTCAAGTGAACCATATTATCAACTGAAAATACTCTGATATCTGACTAAATTTATAATCTTGGAGCGAATATTTCAGAAATAAATTAAGAACAAGTAAGTGATCCCTATCAATTGTTGAGCAGTGTATATGATTTAATCCATCTTAACAAAACTCCACAGATACCCATCTCAGCAAGCGTCTGAGAAGTAGGTACTGAATGATTTATTTTATCGAACGCTTTTTTTAAATCGGTATAAATGGCGTCTATCTGGGGCCTATTGCACCAAAATACTTTGCAACTTTTCACTTTGCACTTTGCATTCTGACAATTTTCAAAAGTGAAAATTAATAATATATAGCACAACATTTCTCCCAATATTTCATTTCTGCGAAGTGATTCTCACTTTGCACTTGACTTTCCACATCGCACTTTTCAATTATGAATGCGTTTCGTGTAATATATTTCATTTGCGAAGTGAAAAGTGCAAAGTGAAAAGTTGCAAAGTTGTTGGTGCAATAGGCCCCTGTATCGACATTCAATCCCCTCGTGGAGGTAATCCAAAAATGTCAGCAAGTTGGTCTCCAGGTTTCGTCCTTCACAAAGCCATGTTGATTTTCAATAACAGGATCTTTCACGTGATATGAAATGAATTTACACACAAGCGACTCAAAAATTTTGGGAATCGTTGATAAAATAGCAATAGGTCGATAATTTTGGATTAGGTCCTTTCGGCCGTCCTTATGAACGGGAATGATCTTAGAGAGTTTCCAGCAGTGAGGAAAAATTCCACTCTGGAGGGACCGATTGAAGATAATGGTAAGTGGCAACGATAATGAGTCGCAACAATTCCTCAGCAATATGGGTGGAATCTCATCCGGACCTGGACCTTCAGAAATAGAAAACTCATGCAAATAATTACTACTATACTTATTATCTACATCTACAATATCCAGATTTTCATCCGAACCAGAGATAGGTTCAAACACAGAGCTGAAAAAGTCTGCAAAAAGGTTGGAAATCTCTTCAGGTGAGGAAGCCTCAACATCGCCCCCTCATAACAGATGGAAACTTGCTATGGCATTTTCTATGAGAAATAAATTTAAAAAATCTGTTTGAGTCATGTGGTAGTTCGTGCTTTATTGTATCCAAATAGCGATAAAAATCTCTCGAAATCAACCTCTTCGATAGAGCCCTGGAATGCCTGAACCGGTCATAATCTAATGGGTTTTTATAAATTCTGTACCTACTGTGAAACTTATATGCTTCCTTCGAATAGTGCGAATTGTTTCTTTTGAAAAATAAAAGGGAAATTCTTATTTATGTCTAATTGAGGTATATGTTCCGAGATCAACCCTCTCAAAATATTATAAAAGACGTCCACACCGGTATTAACATCAACATTCTCCAAGAGGCCAGGCCAATCTACTTTTAGGAGCGCAGCGTTCAAAGCTTGGTAATTTCCCTTCTTGAAATTAAATCCCGAATGTCCAGATCTTCTCAAATAGCGGTGTGTGTTAACATCTAATGAAAACTCTACTGACGGATGGTGATTGATATCTTCACCAACAAGAGGAGCATCACATCTCCTTACATTATTCACTCTTATCTTGTCACATAAAATCAAATCTAAAATTTTATTATTAACATTACGTATACTATTAGATTGCATAAGATTTGAGAAATTTAAAGTATCAATGAAAAATGCATATTTGTTGTCTATATCTGTGGTATAAAAACACATTATTCGATGTATCGGTCACCCACTCCAAGGACGAACAATTGAAGTCACCACACACCAGTAATAAGTCTTGATCCCGAATTTTCGATCTGTTGGATTCCAGCTTACTGAGAAAAGCTGCACGTGCTTCATCGTCGCCCGGAGCGATGTACACACAAGAAACGTAAATCTTTCTATCGTTAATGCTCAGAACTACCCAAATGTCCTCTCCGTCACTATTGAACTCCGGTACAAGTTTCGCATTTAAGTCATTGCGTACAATTATCAATACCCCGCCACCATCCTTTTTCACAGATCTAGCAAGGTCTCTATCTCTTCTAAAAATGTTATAGTTATCGAACATCAACTCATGATCGAATATATTGAAGTTTAACCACTACTCAGTAACCAGTATCACATCAAAAAAATTATTTAATAAATTTATTTGAAAGTGGATAGTTTTGTGCGCAATCCACGTACATTCTGATATCGCATGTGTACGAAAATCAATATCTATGAAATTTAAAATTGAGACAAAAACCAACAAATAATGAAAATTGAATAATCTTTAGAGAACGTTACTCAATAGGTAGAGGGCAGAGTTTTACTAGTACAAAAAACCTGAAACTTTTTTAACTGTCACTACCCTGACATTTGTCATCAGGTGACAATTCTAGCTGGACTCCATTTCCCAGGAGGTAGATTCTCATCTCATCTTTAATTTATTTATTTAATTAATTAAATCAGCTTAACTGATTTAATACTGCTTCTGCCAATCCATTAAAGTGGGGACTAGAAGGAGGAGAGAAAGAAAATTAATATTTTCGTGTTCGGCGGCGCTTTTCATAAGGTTTAGTTGTTTGCTTGCACCTACAAAATTGGGTAGCATTATCGCAAAATATTGTTGAAACCCGGCTTTGGCTGGTTGATGCGACTTCCTGGCATCGGAGCCATTGGAGGTTGAAGTGGCTTAGGTCGAATCTTCCAACAACGAGCACATTTAGGAATTATAGAGTTTATGGCTCGTTTACTCGAAAGAAACCAAAATTTTTGTGACAATAAATATTGGGTAGTTCGAGGTCCAGAGTGCAAATATTTTCTGTGAAAATGATCAATAATTAAATTGGTGAAGTGACTTTGACGATTGTGTAACAAGATTGGAAACTTAGCGTCGTGCGGCAAATGAGCTTTTCAATTCGACCTCCAACCCTAAAAATACTTTTTGAATATATCGAACTAACAGAAACATCGCACTCTTACTATTAATTCTGAATTTGTAATACAAGCTGCTGAAGTCCTATTCGAGCGATCTCTTACATTCGAGATGAATTTTAATACATAGGCAGTGACTCTCAGCAAAGTGTCAAATGAGAAAAATCGACTTATCAATATTTCAAAAAAACATTGGTTATCTGAAGCTAATGTTAGAAAAGTTGAAGTTCGCTGTTCCTCTACCGGTATGAGAAAGATGAATGCGGAATGAACATCGATATTTCACGTTCCTTCAATAAAGAGGGACCCTCATTAGATAATAGTTTAGATGGCATAAGGCCTCTTGATGCTAAGTCAGCCGGATTATTTTCTGAATTAATGTAAAACCAAGAACTTTGTGATGAGTGCGTTTGAATAAATGAAACACGGTTGGCGACAAATGTTTTCCACGACTCGGCTTCCCATTAAGCCAGTTTAGTACAATTTGCGAATCAGACCACGAAACTATCTTTTTTATCGATATAACTTTGGTTAAAAGTTCAACAACAAATCGCATAAGTTTGGTTAGCAAGACAGCACCACATAATTCAAGGCAAGGCATTGTAATTTTCTTCAGAGGGGCGATTTTAGATTTTGCACATAAGAATGTGTAAAATTGTTGCTTCATTGGAAGCACGCAAGTAAACTACACATGCATATCCTATTTCACTAGCGTCACAAAAGCCGTGAATCTCATATGAACAATCAGGGCGAACTATAAGACATTTGAGTTCAAGTTCAGAAAGCAATAGTAATTCTGACTTGTATTGTTGCCATATACGAACAATATAATCTGTGGGAGTGTCATCCCAACCAAGATTAGAAATCCATATTTCTGTATCAAATTCTTGAACAGAAAAACAGTAGAAGCGACGAATCCAAGAGGGTAATAAAGTCTGGCCAATTGAGAGAGCATACCCTTTTGGAACATAAAGATCCTTCGACAGGTTTGCAGGAAAAACTGAAAGCATCATTATTAGGATTCCAATTCAATCCTAAAACTTCAAATAGGGATAAATTTTCATCTTTCTGAAATTCGAGAGGGTGCATTGACAAAAATGATTCGGTAAATCATCAAGAAGTGCTGAAGTATTGTTACAAAATTTTCTCAACTGAAAACCTGCCTTTTCTAATAGCGAAACGAGATCATTGCGTATCGTACGAGCATGAACAATACTGGGTGCGCCAAAATGAAGTCGTCGATATAAGAATTATCAAAGATAAGTTGAGCAGCATGCAAAGGAAGTGAAACTATAAATTTACCATCACTTGCTCGAGAAACTGTTTTCAGAAAATATTTTTCACAATCAGCAACTCCCTCAACCGAATTCTCCAAGTCTGGTACTGTTTCAACCTCCCAAAAAGTATGAAGATCATTTTCTGGCGAGCTTTCAATTGAGTTTAGGAAACATGAAGAAATATGAGGCGGTGATATACAGGTGGTTTTTCGAACTAAAATGTACCCTAATGTTGTATTAAGGATTACAGGTTGATTAGGTATTCCAATATACATCCTGGTAAAATTATATCTGAGCAGACATCTGCCCCGAGTAGCAAATATATTACACCCGGTGCGTAAAAAACGGGGATCAGCAAGCGATAAATTTGAATATGAGTCCAAGAATCAGTGTTTGGTATAGGAGCGACAGGCAAATCATCACATTTTGACAGTTTAGTATTCGTTGATCCTAAAAGCCACGAACTTCAATATAGTGTTTCATATGCGTAAATTCAAACGATGTACTGCTTTTTCGGTTATAAAACTAGTCATACTAGTCAATCAAACATCTGATAGTCTGGTAATTATCTTGTGGATCAAGTACTGTCGATAAAAAAACTTGAGTCGAATTTCGTATGAGACCAGCACCAACAAAATTGAGCCACCCGGTACATTAGTCAAATTATGCTGATCTGATGCATCACTTGATGTCGTTGTTGAGACATAGGCATGAGCAGATCGTGACTTACTGTCATCGAGGAGAAGCGAATGATGAAATCTCGATTTGCAAATTCTGCAAGTATAAGAGGATTTACAAGAACGTAGATCATGAGCGGAACTCGAACAGTTGAAACATAATCTATTACTTTTGCAAAAATTAAAGCGATCATTGACAGATTTAGCAGCAAAGTCGGAGCAAGTGTGAACGAATGATTGACTGGCATAAAATGCACGTTTTGGAAGGAGATTACTTAGTTCAGATTGCTTCGAGTAAATCAATCAAGTTCAGCTCTCTAGAAACATAGTTTCAGATTGCTTCGAGTAAAAATCAATCAAGTCAGCTCTCTAGAAACATAGTTTCAGATTGCTTCGAGTAAAATAATCAATTTCAGCTCTCTAGAAACTAGTTTCAGATTGCTTCGAGTAAAAATCAATCAAGTTCAGCTCTCTAGAAACATAGTTTCAGATTTCTTCGAGTAAAAATCAATCAAGTTCAGCTCTCTAGAAACATAGTTTCAGATTGCTTCGAGTA
>JACDNR010000632.1:0-43400 GCA_013421045.1 Propylea japonica
AACATGCTCGTATAATGAAAGTTGGTTTAACTGATTTAATGAAAGCAGATTTGGCTCTCAATTAAAACATACCGATTTGGAAATTCACATCCAAAACATAAGATTGCAATGCATCAGACAGAGAATTCTTTCAGTCCAGCTGCACAGATTAATAGTCGAGATAATCACATGCTGTAACTGAATGAATTCTGTTGTCTTATTGCAATAATCTAGTCTTGTCTCTCGCTCTTATCGCAGTATGGTCGGGAACCTGCAGTAAATGTATGGAATTATTTAATTTGTCAGGCTGCCCGTAATACTTGATTTAAGTATTTACTGTTGCTCCTCAGAACAATAAGAGAGAGACAAGACTAGAATATTGCAATAAGATAACAGAATTCAGTGTGTTGCAGCACGTCATTGTCTCGACTATTCATCTGTGCAACTGGACGGAAGAATTCTCTGTCTGAAGCATTAAATATCGTATGTTTCAAATGTGAATTTCCAAACCTGTATACCCATTTTGTTAGTATATTTTACTTTAGAATACTGAAGAAATATCAATTTTAACAATATAATATATAATGACTCATTATTCAAGCGATTAATGGGTATTATTATGGCCGAGCATACAGACGTATAATGGGTAGATTATATACAATAGTCCGGGATAAATATGAATTGTTCACTAAAATTACAAAACTATTTGAGTTCTTACTTTACAGCCTTCCACTTTTTCCAAGATGCTTGCTATTTTTTCACGATTGAATTCCTCTTGTTTCTTATCCTCATCGTTATTTTCTGTCCTTCTAATTAACATTGAGTCATCCCCTAAAATGGAAGTACTGCTTTTGCATGGATGGAAGTAATGATTTTTTGTTCCATATAGCAAATGAGAAAGTTGATACATTTCACTCTCCAAATCTGTATAAAGGTGATTTAAGGGAAAATAATTTAAATATTCGAATAATCGTTAATTCATTCCAACTGAAGGATACGTGATATTTCTTTGGCCGATTCAATAAATTGCATATAGTTTTGATAAACATTTTCTCTTCAATTGGCTGTTAGTTTCTCTTCTGAAAGACTTTGTATTTTCTTCCTTAATACCTACGTAGTTCTGGACCTCCAACGCAATGTTGAGAAAGATCTCTCACATCTGAAATGTTTTCTAATTTTATATATGATCTTTTACAGGGGAATATTCAATCTTACATTCTCAGGTGAGAAATCCGTTGAACTCAATAAATCTTTATCAGGTTCTCTCAAAGATCCATGATAACTATATTATTTGTTTAAATTGCTGCAGAAACAAGAAACATCCCCTTTTAGTTGTCAATTTTGACAATCTTCATAACCTCATTTGTTGTTCGTTGTTGATGTTGTTCATTAGATCTACTGAGTTGCATACCTACTGTGACGGTCACTGATCTCTCTCCTCTCTTCTCTTTTTGGAAATTCTTCAGAAAGAAGAAACTAAGATTTTCAAATTTGATTGATCGTTTTTCTAATTAAACTAGTGCGAAAAAGCTTCTGACCAAAGATTAATTAAGTAATCTTCGCTTCTGACTTCATGTCAGGACTGTCTTAAAGATTGCAAAGAATCTTGAAGGCAGTTATAACGGGGGTCTGTTCAGAAGAAAAAGCGAATTTGAATTTGGCTCCGCACTTTAGTGGTTTATTGATGTGCACTGCAGTTCAATTTCATTAAATTTTCTCCTTTTCTCCTGAACAGACATCGTATATTTTATATTCTTTGGGATTTTCTGGATTGGGCTTGAATAATGAATGCAATTAAATCGTTTATTTCCAGTAGTCATTTTGAAATAACATTATGATGTATTCTCGTAAATATTTAGAATATCTAAACACTGTACCTAACTATATGAATACTACAGTTTCATTCAATATCGGGGAAGAATAAACATCAATCTTTAATATTAATTTATACATGTAGGCAATGACTTAAGACGAAAAAATTCAATGTAGAATTCAATGAGTGTTTTATTACATCATTTGTACTTAATAAGTACCTTTCCTGGAGCACATCTTAAATGTAAAAAATAATTTTAATACGTTTCTCATTCAGTGAATAATTTTCTACAAACTTTTTTTGTGAGCATGTAGAAAATTGAATTATTATTAGGAACATGTACACTAAGAATAATTCTAACTTTTGCAATTCTTGTTGAGAAATTCAGTTATTAAAAATAGAAGTTAGAAATCAAGAATTATTTTTTGAACTGATATATGGTACACTTTAAAAACATATATTTCACATTCCACTTTTTATGAAAATAATCTTTTGAATCTGTGCTACAAATGTATTCAACTTAAATTTTCAAAATCCAGGCACTGTCGAATATGAAATTATTCATCAATATCTCAGTTCAGTGTATTTACAGAAGCGTGCACAATTAGTTTTAATAAACAAATTAATTTTAACAAAGCTTATTTCAACATGCCTACATACATGCAATATCTTTGAAAAATTACTTTAGATAAATGCGTCAAAAATTTCCAGTTTGGGTTATAGGGAAAATAACAAAAAAAACCTTATACCGATGCCTATTGATGAAAATTCATTAATTTTGCATTTTTGGTGTAATACCCTTTATAATACAAAATATAAACAACTAAAATGCATAGTTCCTCACTTAATATGAAAAAGGAGTTTGGTTTCGTTTTTCTATAGGTTTTTCCTAGATTCAAGCGAGAAACTTCAGGAGGTGATTTCTCAGATCATTTTATGAAAAAAACTGCCCATATAAATGTAAAGATACCTACATGCTGTTAAAGACATACCTGAAAACTGACTGAAAAAATTGTTCCGCTACTAGGATAATTTGAACTTACATTTTTTTTTAATTCTTCATTCATTTTGTGACAAAAAATCTCTTTTGCATTTTTCCGGGTATGGCGCCGTTTGTATTTAAGAAACTAAAACATTTTGAATCGTTTTTTTTTTCGAGAACACTTAATATACACTACTGGAAAAAATTAAAGGATCAAAAAAAATTCCAAATTTTTCGGCAATTTTCAACATGCCGTAACTTTGAGAGTAATGGTCGTACAAGGAATTTAAAAAGGGGAAACTGTAGCTCCAAGTGTCTAGTTTTTTGGATTAAACTTTAAGTTTCAGTGGTTTCAGAGTAATGATAGAAAAATCAGCAACAAAAAAATTCTCAAAATTTTACCACTTTTTTTTTTCTTGTCTACGAGGGTGGAAATTTTATTTGCATAATCGTTTATAATGATGGGATACCTTGTTAATTCAGCTCCATTTATTTTTTTATTGACCTCAATACGTCCACTTCTCGCCGAGATATCGGTCTTCAAATGGAAAAGGACCCATTTGTCTTTGATTATCGATTTCTCAGCAACCAATGATCGCACAGAAATTGAAGGAGGGTTTCAAGACCTTAAATGAATTCCCATTAATGAACAATCATTGCTTATTCATAGAAATTTTTTTTTTCTTCATGTCGCATCAATATGAAAATCTACCGCTGGATCCAAAATGTTGAGGAAACCAATAATGTTAAGTTGAATTTCACAGTTCAATATGTTGATTAAAAAACCTTACGAAGAGCCAACTCAATCCAGCGAGCCGTTTTTTTTTTTGTTGACTCGATTGAATTTATGAAAAAATAAGGATCACGTTTTTTTGCTCTGAGAAGCTCATAATCTTAAAAAGACAAAAAAAAAATTTTCAAAAAAAGAAAAATAAAATGAACTAACAAATAAAATTTTTATTAATTTAATAACGGGTATTGCCACCCCTGCCTGTTTCAATAACGGCTCTCTCAAACAATGGATCCTTTTCCATTTGAAGACAGATATCTCGGCGAGAAATGGACGTATTGAGATCAATAAAAAATAAATTGAAGCTGAATTAAAAAGTATCCCATCATTATAACGATTATGCAAAAATAAAATTTCCACCCTCGTAGACAAGAAAAAAAAGTTGGTAAAATTTTGAGATCTTTCTATCATTACTCGAAAACCACTGAAACTTAAATTTTTGAAGTTCTAATCCAACCATAGACACTTGGAGCTACAATTTCATTTTTTAAATTCCTTGTACGACCATTCCTCTCAAAGTTACGGCATGTTGAAAATTGCCGAAAATTTTGTAATTTTTTTTGATGCTTAATTTTTTTCAGTAGTGTAGTAGCGAAAGCTACGTTGAGATGTTTTTTTTTACATAAAAACGGCACCCCACACGAAAAAAATGCAACTATATTTTTGTCACAAATTGAACGAAGAATTCGAAAATAATTGCTACTTAAAATATGTCAGTGGCGTAACAAATTTTCAGTCAGTTTTCAAGTAAAACTTTAACATACTGTATCTTGGAAACAATACATTTCTGGACCTACATTTATGGTGAGTTTTTTTCCTTAGATAATCTGAGGATCACCTACTGAACTGTTTTCGTATGAATTGTATAAATTTAAACATCCTGTGTATGGACATCAGTTATTCAATTACAAAATAACGCTGAAATATCTGTTAGTTGTGCGAAATTCTCACTCGAATTTAAATCTCCAACGAATTCAAAATTAGTAATATAATCAACAATACATAAAATATCAGTATACAAGTATATAAGGCATCTCAACATCAATAGAAAGAGTAACAAAATCTGTGAGGAGATAATCCAATCAAATTGAATTCGAAATTGTAATTCAGACAACTAGCAACGACTTATTTTTACAAATTTTTACATTAAATAATGATATTGTTCTATAAAATATGCTTATAATATATACAATTTCACATATTGAGAAGCATTTGAAGTTTACCTTAATGTTATATTTATTCATATTGAAATTTCCACTCGCACCTGAAGTTGAGAAAGATTTGAAAATAATTATGATTTCATGATAAAACGATTTTCGAATTCAAATAACGATTAAATACTTTTTAATGAGATATTCTAGAGTAAATATTTTAATCCTAAGATTTCAACAACCTTTTGTACTTGAAGCTACCCAGAAAATAAAGCACTTGTTTTTAGTTAATAGATTTCAATGCAATGCTCCATTATATTTCGAAAAATTGTCATATATTTGATAATCGCCACTCACAATGATGCGTTACAGTGTGGGAGCCTTCAGCAATTTTTATGATATGTATTTTGAATCCACTTATATTTCTTTTTAACCTGTTTAGAATTTCCATCTCTTCTCAGAAGTATTTTAGCCATCAGTCTTTAATCTTCCTAATACAGAATTTTCAAGATGAATTGAATTTTTTTTTCTATAGTCCGTCACGAAAGGTTGAGCAGTCGGTGGCCATGGAAATTTGGCATATTCCACTGTGTATATTAAAATTTTAGGTATGTTCTTTATTTTGTTGTCAGATTGATATGCAATGCTGTCAATATTGCATAGAGTTCTCTGATAACTCGCAAGCTCGTCGGACGAGGCCGAGTACATTCGGCAACGTTGACTTTATTTTATTCTATGACAGTAAATACTGCCAACTTGAAATAAATAAAGAAACGCCTACTATGTGCTCAACCTTTCGTGAACGGACTATAGAAGCTGCCTAATGAATAGATTTAGCGCTGTATAAGTCAATAGAGAGCTATAAGCAAGAAGCAAGATGTTCATTTCAATTTATTCTAGCTCTACACGATGCACAAATGAAGCTTGAGAAATTGTCAAGAGCTCACCATATGGACAACAAAACGGTATAGGTAGTTTATGTACCTAATACCCAAAAACTAATATTATTGTGCGTTTTTGAGTTTCACAACACCTGGGTAAATTGAATCCATTGATTTTAACAACCTTCACAGAGTAATTAAGGGTAACAAATAATAATAAATTAATTCTGGCAATGGAAACTGAGAAAGTACCTTCTTTCATCAAGGCTGTTACATTTTACGCACAGTTCATGAAATCTTTGGAACTGTAGGTGATTCATATACGGTGAGCTTTTGGACCGAAAACACAATGAAATTCTGATTAAACCTGGGCACAAAAGAAAAGTTTATCGTTAATTCAGTTTAATTACAATATTTATAGTTTAATAGTAGAAAAATATGTTCCAATTCACTCACAAAGTTTGGATAACTACTAAATTCAGATCAGAATAGAGCTAAAACAGCTATGGTTAACCACAATGAGGAAAAGTGACTCAATTAAAAAGTATGATTAAGCATCTTTCAGAAATAGTTGAAAAGGGCATGAAGACTTAAGGTCTCAGATAATTTTTTTGCCACGGATGAATAGAAATTATAAAATTTCTAATTTCGTATCAACATTGATTTTTCCGAAAATAGTGATAGGTTTGAACTTGTGTCAAATGAAATACAGGGCGGGGCAGAGGAACTAGCTGATTTAGAAATTTAATTAGAAAAAAACTTTGCAAATATCGATTTGATTATTTTTCCATTATCAAGTAGCTACAACATTTGATGGTAATTAATTTTATGTTTAGACAGTTTAAAAGGATGAATAGGGCAAATGGTGTCCGCTTTTGTTAAAACTCTGCGTTAATTGATTTCGGAAATGATGGACAACGTTATGCACAATTTAGTTGGGTAATATTGTTGTTCTTAAGTGAACCAGAATTGTCAACTGACCCAATAGTGGTTTGACACGTTCTTTTTGAAATATAATAAATTCGATATGCCTGCAAGAGTGAAGACGTGCTGTGTTATTGGATGTGAAAATCGAGATGCAAGAAGGTAATTATAAAATTTATATGTATATACTGTTACCTATAAGAATTAAGATACTCGTAGTTTTCAAAAAAGTTTTTCACGTATTGAATATAAGTTTAGTCATATTTTGTATTATTGAATTCATTATTGTTAGTTTTTGAAAATGTTTTCAATGCAATTATTAGTTTTATTGATTAGATATTTATGAAATAAATCTGTATTTTCAATTGGCGATACCTATTTCAGTTGATAAATTTTTATTCTAACCCAGAATTCGATTATTGATCCTCATTTCTCGATTCCAAAAGAAATCAGATGAAAGTTCGTTGCAGGTATTATTTTCATGAAAATAAATTTCCTCGCTCATCGATAACTTGCACGAATCCATTTCTGATTTCCTTTTGGAAATTGAATTTCAAAAAAACTTTTTCGCCTCTTGTATGTGGGGTGTACCTATTCAAAAGGTGCACTACAGAATTCTTTTTGAGGCAACTTTACGATACAGATTCCTTTTTCAATTGAGCTTTTTTTCACGAATTAGTGATGTTTTGTACAAAAAACAGATGGCGTTGAAGCTTGTTCTACTAGTGTCTCATCTATTCTCGGTTTAGTTAGTCTATGTTCAGAACTGTCTAAACATAAGCTTCATAATGTTGACAATGTTGTACTTGATGATGAAAAAATATTGAACCGATATTTGCATAAGTTTTTTGTGTGAGTGAATTTCTAAATTAGCCACATCCATCCTGTACTTATAGGCAAATTAGATACCTTAATTGATGTCAAACGAATATGTAAAAAATTTCAAAATGCGAATTATTCATTCAATATAATGGGTCACTTTCAAAGATTGTTGTAAAACATTTGATTATGCAAGGATGCTTCAGGAGGTAAAAACAAAAAATTGAAATTCCAAATTTACTATTATATTAGCGAACTTGTCGAGAAAACGTAAATTGACTTTGAAATTATTTTTTTCTGTTTTAGTCGAAATTAGCCTTCCATTTTTGTTGATGATTCTCCTGAAACACCTTGTACAACGAATTGAAAGATGAACGCTATAGCTTAACAAGATGATAAATACCTAAATCATCAGCCATCACAAATTTGGTTTCGCGAAGAGATCTATAAGCATATATTTTCTAGGGGGCTTCTTATTCAACAACCAAAGTTACAGTGTCAGTGGCAACCTAGTCGTCCCACTTCGGAAACAAGTTTTTCGTCAACAAAAGACCACTACTTTTTGTGGACGTAGGAGCTGGGGGGGCACATCGGTTCAGAACCGATCTGGTGTCATTTGTATGGATGTCGTAACGTTGTTTCTAACTGGAACGAGCAGGTTACAGGTTCTTGGTTTTGCTGTTGGGGTTGAGACCACGAGGTTGTTCCCCAGGCTATTGTGGGGTCCAATCGTATGTAGGTTGGTCTTGGCTGAAAATTTAAATGGATAACTGAGTTTTCGTTACCAACCTTTTCTTAGAACTGTTTTTTGAATGGATTAGCCAAGCAATAGAGATATTTCGTTGACAAAAATACTACCTGGAAGCCACCTCTGACATTCCGAGTAGGACAGTCCGTAGTTTATTCCCACCATGTCCTCAACACGAAAATGCCATTTTTTATTTGTTATCAACAAAAAACAACAAAAAACAACAAAAATTCCCGTTCTTTTTAGTTTTTTCGTTGCAAAATGGAAACTATTGATGCAGTGATAACGTTGCAATGGGATGAATTTTAGAGAATTAGGTACCTTGTGAAGAGAATGATGGGTTAAACGATCCGATTGAATAATTAAAACTGGAGAAAAGCGAAAAAAACCGGAAAATTGCGTGTGTTTTCTTTTAACTCATAACTCTGCCATTTTGCGATATTAAGAACTGAAACTTCACACGATAGTAGCTATTGACGTGCAAATCATGTGTGCCAAAATTGGATTCGGTCGGATAAATAATTTTCACATAATTCCCATTTGAATTTTTTTTGGACATATTTTCGCGGAAAGCTTGATGCGTTTGAGGTCGTCCAATTGAAATTAAAAAAATGGTTTGGAAAGAAGACGTGATCAGTAACAAAACGTCTGTTCTGAATTTTCAATAAAACGCGTTTAAGTGCGTTAAAAACTAGTGGGACATGAGGGAAAATGGCCGACCGAGCGAGAGCGGTCGAGTGGAGAGGAAATAAGCGAATCGAGGGAAACGTATATGTGTACAAAATTTGGTGCGCTCCTCCGCGCAACAATTCTTATACTCGGCGACCGTTGGCTTCCGCGGCGTTTCCCTCGATTCGCTCATTCCCTCACCACTCGACCTCTCTCGCTTGGTCGGCCGTTTTCCCTCATGTTCTCACTAGTTTTTAACACACTTAAACGCGTTTATTGAAAAACCAGAATAGACGTTTTGTTACTGATCATGTCTTTTTTCCAAATCAATTTTTTTAATTTCAATCGGACGACCTCAAACGCATCCAGCTTTCCGCGAAAATATTTCTAAAAAAAATTCAAATGGGAATTATGTGAAAACTATTTATCGGACCGAATCCAATTTTGGCCACATGATTTGCACGTCAATACTATCGTGTGAAGTTTCAGTTCTTAATATCGCAAAATGGCAGAGTTATGAGTTAAAGAAAAAACACGCAATTTTCCGGTTTTTTCCGCTTTTCTCCAGTTTTTAATTATTCAATCGGATCGTTTGACCCATTATTCTCTTCACAATGTAATTCTCTAATTCATCCCATTGCAACGTTATCACTGCATCAATAGTTTTTCATTTTGCAACGAAAAAACTAAAAAGAACGGAAATTTTTGTTGTTTTTTGTTAATAACAAATAAAAAATGTCATTTTAGTGTTGAGGACATGGTGGGAATAAACAACGGACTGTCCCTGCACGGAATGGCACAGGTGGCTTCCAGGTAGTATTTTTGTCAAAAAACTAATCATTTCTATCTCTGTTGCTTGGCGTAATATAAAATCAATATTTTCTAAAATATGAGGCGTTTTTCAAAAAGTTGGGCATCTATCCGGGTTTCCACTATCTTTTGAGACCATTCAAGATTTCAATCCAGAAATTACAGCACTTGAGTAAAACAATATTCTGCTTCTGCTGATTCGAACAAATACGCGAAAACGAAATTTTGAAGATATTCTCACCTGAATATGTTAACATCGTCGTTCTTAGGTTTTGATTTTTCGTTATCGGTGACAGTCAACTCGATGTTCTGTTCCGTGTCCTCGAGTGTACTATGATGTATTCCATAATAAAAGTACATTGCAAAACCCAGTGTCATCCAGATGGTGAAGCGGACCAAAGTCAGAATCGATAATTTGAAGATCAGGTAAATGTTAACTGTGATGGCTATCGCTGGCACGAAGGGTAAACATGGAGTCATAAACATGAGCGTGTTCTGTAAAAAAATAACAATAAGGTGAAATTCGTGGTTCATTTATTCACTACTCTCAAAATGTGGAAAATTCTTTCTGATTTATACTATACAAGTAACGTCGAAACTTTACTGAAACATGAACATTTTATTATGTCAAATATATGTCTTGTGCAAAATAAGAATGTATTTCAATCAAAAATTTATTCTCAATTCTCAATGAGGACGACGGAAAAATCTTGTAATCAACTTGTTTATTATCTAGCGACTAATGGTCGCGAACTATCAACGCGTGAGAGAAATATCTTTGATCATTAGGGGCTATATTTAATAATCTAGTTAATTAAATAACCATAACATGTGCTTTTTGATGATAAAACATTGTGGCTATCGGAAACCTGTACTACCATTTTTTTTAAACAAAGCGGTTTGTCAAAAACATCAAAGAATAAAATATTCTTGAAATAATTTGAAGAAATAACTTTCAAATTATTTCGTACACTTAGGTATAAGGGTTTTTCAATATCTAAGAGGTGCTATTTTGAATAGCCCGCTGTTTTCGGTAGATGTCACGTTTGAAGCTGTTATTTTTTGACATTTGACAAGTAGAAACTACGCCATTAATAAAAATGGAACGATACACACTGCAAAAACGCATTTATATATTAAAATTCACTATAAAAATGGTGAAATTCGGCAGAGACGGTTCTTAAAACTAGAACATTTTTGGGTCTCCCGTGAAGCACCTTGTCGGACCGCAATAAAGAAATTGGGGTAAAACTCGAGCTTTTGGGACAAGTTAGTGATGTGAAGAATAACCCGTGCACGTCGCTCAAGAACAGCCGAGAATATTGCTGCTGTAGCCGAAAGTGTGAAGAAAACCAGGTTTGTTCATTCCTCGTCGTTCCTTTTAATGGCAGGAATGGATAGTACGTTTTACTTCCACAAGATGGCGCTACGTGACACACAAGCAACGAAACCATTGACCTTTTTCGGGAAAGTTTTCGGACCGTGTTATCTCTCGAAGAGATGATCATCATTGGCCACCGAGATCTTGTGATTTAACACCTTGAAACTTATACTTTTGGGGACATGTGAAAGAGAAGGTCTACGCCAATGGCCCTACGTCGATTCAAGACTTCAAAGATGGAATTCATGAGGCTATCGAGGACATAGGACATATTTGCGATTTGGTTATGGAAACATTCATTGAAAGGATATGGTCCTGTAAGCGTGGTAGTGGTCATTTGCCTGATGTTATTTCCACTATTAACGACATAGCTTCTTCTATTGAAAAATGGCATTTTTCTTTGAATATCCAAATAACACCCCTAATTGGAAAACCCTTTATTATCAATTCCCTCGCAAAGCTACGGTAACCCAAGTTTCATAGTTGGGATTATTTTTACCAGTGTTGAGGTTATCTCTGAAAAAATGGTTCATATTTTATAAAAAAGGCCTATCCTTCATGGGCTCTTGCTCTACATTCTACAGAGTATCCCAAGATGTTCCATACACCCGATATCTTGGTCCTCAGACATGAAAGAAAGTTCAACAGTTTTAAATGGAGGCAAAACTCTATCAGCATGTGGCGTAATTTTTTTCGGATAATCACCCCTAAAAATAACTTCAGATATCTATGTTTTGAAATTGCACCCTTTTATTTTCCCATTATACGATTTCTCAGTATAATAAAAAATATGTTGAAACAATATCATTTTGAAATAATTATAAATTGTGGCATACCCACTTTTATGTTTTATTTTGACACCTTATTTAATTTAATTGTTTTAACCATTAAGGTATTCTGCTGATCATTCGTTTATTGTCTGTATTGATTATCTTGGGACACCAAAAATTTTCACCATGAATTACAAATGGCGAATGCGCCACAATTTAGGTATAGCTATTATTTTTGAAGGTTGGATCTACGGAATATTGTTTTAGAAATTTTTTTGATGAGGAAATGTTTAAAGGGAAAGAACATAGGGGTGCAATTTGAAAAAAAAATATCCGGGTGTAGATTTGTTAGGTGTGGTAATCAGAAGAAGTTACATTCGACAGAACACCGTCAAGGGTTCTCACCATGTCAGAGCTCTTAGATTGTTATTTCGAAATGAATCCTTTAAATTTGACGAATGTTCTACTTGGGCGAAATTTTCAAGGCTGACCATGTTCTTACCTATTTTGTGGTTTCTGGATATAACCATAATACTGCAATATTGCGAAGAAGAAGAGGAAGAAGAGGAATGTTGTGAATCCACTCATATTGTGCATTGCGTTCACTATAATCAAATCGAAGACGATGATGAGGATATACAAGTAACCGACCATTTTCATGACGAACATTCCTGATTCTTCTGTTGCCGGTCCGTGTCTACCCATGGAAATATCGCAGGGCACAGATAGGTAGCTGCCTGTAAAATAGTTGAATCTATCAGATGTTAATTCTTAACGGAAGCGAAGGGGGACAGAAAACCGAGAGCTAAAATCTAATATTTTTACGTAATTAATACACTATTTTTTCTGTGACAGGAATAACGACCATTAATAGTGAAAGAATTATAACTTTTCACGAAATTACTCTTTTTTGACAGGAAAAAAAAAGTGATTTCGTGAAAAAATATTATTTTTTCTCTCCAACCATCAAAAAATGTTGACATTTTTTTTGTACTATTTCCAGGTGCAAAAGTCATAAATTTCCTTACCGTACAAAAATTCACTCGTTACTTAGCAAACACTTTAATCCTAGGATTAAAAACGCTACTTTTAATCCTGGATTAAAAGTAAATGCATTTGAAGTCTACTTGACAATCACTGTCATGATTCTGTGTTCAAATTCATAACCAAATTATAAACAATTTTTCACTAAAAACCAATTTTATTGTAATTTTGACTTGGTTGGAGAAAAAATAGTATATATTATTCGGATTAAAAGTGCCTATTTTAACTCGCAATTCTGCATTCGCTCGGCTGCGCCTCGCAACTGCAAATATTGCTCGTAAAAAAAATATGCACTTTTAATCCTTATAACATAATATACTAATTGTGACCTATCAGAGATAAAATGTTAACAACAGAAAAATATAATATTAGATTACTATTTTGGCTACTATTTCAGACAGCATAAAAAAATTATTTGATTGCTATCTTTTGTGACCCGCACCTGAGATATTCTGGGTTCGCTTTTATTTCACAACGATATGGACGACATATAAAAAGTAGTAGTAGTTAGCTGAGATATTTAGAGTACAGTAGTTTTAACAACTGTTTCAAAATATTTCCAACTGCTCCGTTATTTTTCCAACTGCCTTAAAATTTTTCCAACTATTTCGAAATTTTCTAACTGCTTCGACAGTTTACCAACTACTTTGAAAATAAATTTACCAACTGTTCAACATTAGGGGGGAAGGTCCCTCCCCATGTCCCCTCTTGGGCCCGTCCCTGAATTGTATAATGCATTTCTAAGTATCAGGTTGTCACTGTTGTAAATAAATTAATTGATAAATAGAAATGTACTTTACTGTAATCTGCGACCTAAATTACCTAGATAGGCCCCACAGTTGATCCCATAACACCACCGGTACTCGTTGCACTACCGGCTCCGTGTAGAGTTCCTAAGAAAAATTACAAGATATAATATAAATGCTAATGTTGAGAAATTTTTAATATAAAGGGACTATATTGTTCCATCCTGAGGTTAGAGGACATTCAAAGAATACGTTATCCTTTTGGCTGCAATTTTTCACACCATTTCTATTCTATCTCTGAATACCCATATTTAATACTGAGTGTCTGAAATGTATAGATGTCTTACTATTGAAATTGATAAAAAGTGCACGAAGGCAAGTCAAGAGATCTCTCGAAAGAGCTGAGAATGCTGATAGATCATCAGGCTTGATCAAGATAATAGTTTTACGTAGGCGAATTGGAATATTACACTGGTGCTATGCAATAGATACCATGCAAAACAATACTAATTAACTCTCATTGCAAAATTATGGACTAATGACGCCACTTTCACGAAATCAGGTTGATTAATTTACGAAATAACCATGTTGTGTTATTATCATGTTAGCCATGATATTGTGGCGGAGGATGAGCAGCTAACACAAAAGTTGATATGTCATTCGAAAGTACACTAAATGAGGTATTTTTTACTGGAAAAAATTGTGCATAATGATTAATGTTTCATCGAAAATTCCATAGAAAAATAGGACTAATTTTCTTAACTTCAGAATCGTGATATTCACCTTCACCACGCCCGAGATGAGAGTTTTTCTGCGCACATACTCTCTAAGTATTTAACCTTATAGTAAATTTATTGCCCTTTTCGAATATGTGGTCAAATTTGATGAGAATACCAGGAGAACTGAATAATGAAAAACGAAAATACGAAATATTCATGAAATCAGGAAATTTCAAATTGGAGAATAACCGTCAACATTTCGACCATATGTTATATGAAATTTTCGTTGCAAATTACCCGTATAATCTCCCTTGAAGTTTGTCCACTTAAAAGTTGACACCTGTATACGAAAATAATTTATGAACAACCGGGACTATTTTATGAAATAATAATATATTTGGATGAATGAAATACTTGTTAGCGTGTTGGGTCTTTAGGGCTCCAAATGAAAGTGTCTAAAGGAAGCATCATGCCAAACAAGAGTAGCACGGCAGATTATCATATTTTTTAAGAAAATAAGGCTCATTTCACAAAAATAGTTCCCAAACTTGAATCATCTCTTGTTTGCTTTTGTTGCATATAGGTATTTAGGGAGTTACTGTATAGATATATGGTATTTAAAAAGTCAAGCCTGGTACTCACCGTAGAACTTATTTTCCGTTCGATCAGAAACTAAAAGAACTGATCGTCCCTACCCGAAAATCTTCTTCAGGTTTATCTCCACCGATGTGTCATCACTATCAGGTGAACTTAAAAAGAACAGTGTTTATTAGCATAAAAGCTTCTCAAATATATTTATATATACAGGGTTCCCGGAAAAATGTGGGAAATCTCTCGGATTCAGATAGAACATAAAAAAATAAGATGTCAAGTTCCCATAATTTTTTTCCTAGCGGCCCGCCTACGAAGATACGACCTCCTAAATGACGCCACTGGAAAATTTATTTTAGTGGAATAAATTTCAATTACTTACTTCTTTCATTATTTTTTTTTCGAAAATGGTTCATTTTATCGACACTGAACAAGAGTACCTTTTCTTTAGCTCAATGTTCAATGTATTCAAATTTGTTGTTGTAGCACATTATCATACAGGGTGTTAAAAATGTAAGCGTTAATATGTACCGGGTTTTTTCACTATAATTTGACCCCCCCTTTAACTTTATTACTAAAGGAGATATAAAAAAATGTTTCGTATAAAAGTTTCACGAAATCAACTGGGGTTTTTTGATATGCGTCCAGAAACTGAAATATATACAGGGTGGCCAACATATTGATGGCAACTTAATTTTTCAAATGGAACACCTTGTATATTTTTCCATGTTTGGCTAGCTCTTTTCCCTGATTCGAATATGTAACATATATATGTTGTCTATCTCTTTCATTCTGAGAACCACAGAGTTTCAAATTTTAAGAACCACCTGCCAAGATTTTGCAAGTGGCAGAGTGCGTTTACTGAAAATGCTCATTTTGGAGTTATAATAACGTCAATGGAAGATATACAGGGTGAACAACATTGAATGCAACTATATTTTCGAATTGGACACCCTGTCCTGTATATTCTTCCTTTTTTTGATAAGTTTTTCCTCTGATCTCGAATTTAAATGCGTATGTGGATGTGTCTCTTCAATTTTCAGAGTTTCAAAGTTTTGAAATGATAACACCGAATAGAAAAATATGTGAAATATCTACGAAATTCTCTATATCCGACAATCTACTTGAAAGTATCATTTTAGAATGATACTTAACAATTACTAAACCAATAAAAAATGATAAACTATGGTAGTATGGTAAGAATAACATCAACTAAAGAAATTACTCAAAATGACCACCTTCATTCAATGCACATGGTTTTATTTAGTTGCCTCAAGTTTTTTAGACTATTTTTGATAGCATTATTATGGCTCTGATTCAAGTCAGAAATTAAAGCTTTAAAATTGTTTCTAATCATTACAATATTATCACTATTCTTTGTGCGTTGACGGGATTAGTCCGCATTATGGGTTGATTTTATTAATTATTTTTATCCTCCGGTTTCATTGATTGTCATTATTGCTGAAGTAAATTTTTTCCTCAGGAACGGCTATAAAAACGGTGTTAAATTCGGGACTATATGGTGGCCATAAAATGGGTGCTCCATTACCAATTCAAAGATCAAATTGGCCACTTAAAGATTCACCATTTTCCAAAACGCTATGCCAGATGTTTATTTGAAACTCTGTGGTGCTCAGAATAAAAAAGATAGACCAACATATGTTACATATTCGAAATCAGGGGGAAAAAGGACCAACCAAATATGGAAAATATACAGGGTTTTCCATTTGAAAAAATGAAGTTGCCATCAATGTTGGTCACCCTGTATATATTTCAGTTTCTGGACTCATATCAAAAAACCTCAGTTGATTTCGCGAAACTTTTATACGAACATTTTTTTATATTTCCTTCAGTAACAAAGTTAAAGGGGGGGTTCAAATTATAGTGAAAAACCCCGGTACAACCCAGTCCGCACCTGGTAAACTGAACAAGCTAATTGAAAATTGTGTGCTGTGATTTAAGAGGTCCTTAATACTATTGATCATATCAACTTTTCATCAAATTACATCGAGTAGTTGAAACTTATTCCACTAAAATGGATTTCCAGTGGCGTCATTTAGAAGGTCGTATCTTCGTAGGAAGGGCTACTAGGAAAAAAAATTCTGGGAACCTGTCATCTTCATTTTTTATGTTCTATCTGAATCCGAGAGATTTCCACTCTTTCCGGACACTCTGTATATTTCATTAAATAATAAATAATATAAATTCAGACCATTGTACCCTACCTCTGGTTATCCTTCTTACCATCACCCTTGGGTTGGTGGGAAGGTAAGGGTGAAGGAGCTGGAATTGGAGCATTGTTGGACCCAACGAACTCTTGAGAGCGTCTGGTTGCAGCTGATTTCCGTACAAAGATGGTTCCATGTGGTCCTTCGTGGGAGAACCCCGAATGGGTGTGCGTAAACTTTGTGGCAAGAGTTCGACCAAATTTGTGGAGTGAGGCTGATATCGCAGAATAAGGACACACGTTGATACTAAAGTATAAGCTAATAAAGGTACCTGAATAAGAATAAGAAATTAATTCGAGTGCAAATCATTTTGATCCAGAGCTGCATGAGAAGTTTTGTTGTAGTGATATATCCATTTTTTTGTTTATTGATTCAATAATTTTCAAAGTAAATTCATTTCAATAGTATATGCACTGGACATCCTGTATATTTTCAGTTACCTGGAAATGATATCTGCCGTGCCTGTGCAATTTGCCAAATTTGAACAATATGTGACAATCTAAAGGGGCCCACTCACTAAGAAGGAAGAATGCGCAGTTAAGTATCTGCACGTTTGCTGTAACGCAAACGTGTGCATTCATATTTCCCACACACATACACTTTTGCGTGTTGGTTTGGATGTGCGGCAAGCGTGAGAGACGTCGTTAAAAAGATCTGATGGTAATGGTTAGTGGCGTGTGTTGTTAATAAGGAAAAAATGTCCAAGTATTAAATATCGAACCCGACACTGTGTTGCTAAACATATGAAACGTGCAGAGACTTGTTGCCCATACACAGTCGTTTTTGGTCTTTCTTCCACGTACGGTGAAGAATGCACACGCCACACGACGGAGATGATTGCGCATTCCAAATTTACGCCATACACACACTGTTTTAACTGTACCCCGTACAACGCTCATTCAAGTCTTCGCGCTTCCCTCTTAGTGAGTGGGCCCTTTAAGAAGAACTCCCGGATTAGCATTGTTGGTCCGGAGCCTGCGCTCCAATCTGTCGCACATCTGTCAGAAGTTCTTCAGGAACTGGCTGAACAGGGAATTTTCCTCGGAATGGAGCGCAGGGGTGGGCCTGAGGTGGTCGAGGATTCTCATTGAGAGACCGTCCTCGCGATCTGAGGTCAATAGACTTCTGTTGCTGGAGAGGGAGGAAACAACTCGGTCTGGTAACTGGTGCATTGACTGGTCACCTGTTTAACAAGCATTCGAAGAGAATGGATTGACGAGCTGCTCCCTATGCCGGTGGTGCAGGAGTACTGATGAAACGGTTTGAGCATATTTGTTCAACTGTGGGAACCTTACTGAGTTAAGGTCAACACACCTAGGGAAATCCAACACCTTCTATTCCTATGGTGAGAGGGACCACTCCTGGCAGGCTCGCGACATTTCTGTCTTCGTGTCTGAGGAGCTGAGTCCTATAGAACGATGCGGGGTGAAAAATGAGCCACTAGGCTCAGTTCGACCGGAAAGGCACCGCACAGAAGAAGAGAAGAAGAAGAACTCCCGAATACTTCTTATCGGTACAGCTAATTTCTATATTATATTTTCCTCTTTTTCATATTTTCTCTTTATTTGATATAGAACCTCGTGTTCCGCTATTTTTGACGTAGATTGTTGTTATTTGGGGTGGCTACGTCTATGAGTAGGTATGCTTTCTTCTCTTTTTCTTCACTAGAATTATGTCTAGCCTGTTTTAGCAACTGTTAACTTGGTAAGTACTGTGCGATCCCAGTATAGCCTATAATGGTGGTTCTTAAGTATAACTTCAGGCTGATACTTATAATATGGAATTGGTTCGGATTGCAGCATTTTCAGTTGGATGGCGAGTCCTGATGGAGTATTTTACAAACTGCATCATGGTCGACTCTTATATTCATTTCCAGCAAACATTTGGCAGCCTCCTGTAATATGTTGGATTGTTTCTGATGTTTGGCATCCGTAGCGGCATTTATCGTCTGTGAGGCTTCTACCTTCATGATATATTCTGATAGTTTTTTAGTTTGCACTACTTGATCTTGAATAGCAAGGAGGAACCTTCTGTCTCAGGAAACAATCTTCCAGCAGTCAGCCAGTAGTTCGACGCAGGAATGTCGACATGTTCCTGGGTGACCTCGTTCAGTGTCTTCCATGTAGGGGCTTTTCCCTCCATCTTTGAATTTTATCATTATCCGTCTGTGTGTGGTGTTTCATGAGGGTGTTCGCTAATAATAGAGGTGTTGAACCATCTGCTTCGATCAGTATCTTATGTAAGTCCGATGTGTTTGACTGTCTACAAAGTAATTTCTTAAGTTGCTTATCTGCTCAGCGCCATTGTCTTTATGTCCACGAAGCCTTGCCCGCCTTGAGTTCTTGGAATCGTTGTTCTTTCAACACAGCATTTAGGATGATATTTGTTGGCCTTCGTACACAGTGTTCTCATTTTCCGTTGGAGATGATCGAGATCTGTATTACTCCACTTACGATTCCGAAAGAGTAGGTGAGAACTGAGCAAGCGTAGGTTGTTAACAGCTTTTGTGAGATTTCTGCTGTTCAGTCTCGTTTTCAGAACGCTCCTCATTCTTCTGGTAAACTCCGCACACATTATTATATTATATTATTATTATTAGTCACTATATTTAATAACCGAATTGATTAAATAACTATTCTAGTCTTAATATTCAAACCAGCAGATTAATAACATAAGACCTCACATATAGACATCATCTCTACAAGGATCTCCAGCCTTATGAAGAGTGCTGCCACTGCAGCGGCCAAACCGTGATAAAAGTGGCAAACGCAGGTGTCCCCGTGCTCGGCCAAACTTGCGAGAACATTCTGGAAAAAATCAAACAAACCGTTTAATTCCCTCTGAGGACTGTTCAAACAGAATTGGTCTGGGATCGATATTGAGCCGGGGGGATAACTTGCCTAAATATGAGTCCATCTGTGGCCATTGCATAAACAATTCGGGGCATTGGAAACATCGAACCGAACATGCTGACTGTGAGACCTGCGAGAGCCCCAGCTGCTACTATGTATTTACTGCGGAAAGCACCAACTTGCCAAACATTCTACTAGAGCTGAATCAGGGTCCACTTCCGTGTACGGTACTGAAAATTGGTTTTGAGTTAATATTGAGTGTAAAATGAGGATATTTGAATACACATGCTGTCTGGTAGGAAATAGAGGTAAATATTTGAATCTCGGTGACCAGCAGATATCGACCAGTTTTGTTGTCATTAGGCGTTTCGGAAACTTACTCGATCCATTTAGTCACGTGACAGATCTACTCGGATCACGGACCCGGTTCTAAGTATACGAACACATCAGGTTTAAGATTTGAAGTGACAGTCGTATCAATAACATACCAAATATTTCATGAATTTATTTTTTTATTTTTTCAGTCCCAGTCTATTTTCGGATTGTCTCTAGCTTTTCTTGCATTTATTGGCTTTTGTGAAATCTTTCTTATAATTTCTAGTGTGCCCTTCCATGTTAATGTTATCTTTGAAAACCTATGTTGAAGAAGTAAAGAAAGCTGTAGCTTAGCACAAAAAAATCTGTATACAAAGTTATAGAGAAGTTGTTTCACATTATTTTCTTGGCTCATGGAACCACACATTTTACATTGAGCCAAATTCTTTTCCCTTTCATAATTTTTAGGAATGTAATATATAAAATTACTCTTTCAAATACATACATATAAATATTTTTGGGTTCAACCCTTGATAATCTGTCAAAGATTCATAATATATTTCAAATTGACCAAAAAATGGAAACACGTTAAAGTTCGGATCTGCAGTATATACTGAGAATTATTTTTATGCTAATGAAGAACAATAAAAATTAATTCCAATTTGGTTTCTGACATTTTCCTTTAATTTCTGTCCCTCGTTAAGAAACTATATTCGATAATAATAATAATAAATACTAATGGGGAATAATTCACAACAGAAATTGAAATTTAAATGAAAGTTGTAGTTTATTCCATTACCCACAATAACCGTCAATATATCTATTGTCCAATTACTTCATTGGTAGGTATCCAAGGTTTGTCATTGATGTCAATATTCATTTCAATAATCATAGATATTATGTTCTGACATTTTGAAGTCAAAATGAATGAACCCTATCAACAATGATAATTATATTTCCCTAGGAGAAGTTACCAACAGTGGACATATAGGCATTTCCAATAAATAACTAGAAATATTCTCATTTAGATGGTAATGAAAACACTATTCCAGATATAAATACTTGTGCGATTTTAATTTACTCTAATGTTTCGAGCTAATTCCGCTCATCTTCAGGAGTACAAATCACAAAGTGAAGCTGAAAGGCAACAAAAAAATTCATGGAGAAAACACGAGAAACGCTTTACAATGAAAGACAGAGCTCAAAAAACAGCGAAAACAATCAAAACAATATAAGTGATAGGATAAGGAAAAATCAAATAAATGAAAGTCACAAAATCGAAAATAATAAAAAGTAACAATTAAAATTATGAAGGTTATTGACAAAATATAAAAGAGTAAAAGTCAACAATATAAAACGGTTTTAAAAAAGGGGGGGGGGGAAATTATAGTCATAAATGAAAAATAGCGGTTGTAACAAACTGCATTAAATGAAGTTAATGGGAAAGGTAGAATGTCATGAAAAAAACCAATAAAAATCTTCATGAACAATTCACCGAAAGTCATCTGAAGTCATGCTAATGATCTAAAAAATAGTTCTCTCAAATTACTTCAAGGGGGTGGCCCTCAAACATAAAAGTTTCAGAAAATGAGCAATGTCGTGGATCGATCATGACATTCATGACATTCTACCTTTCCCGATTAACTTCATTTAATGCAGATTGTTACACCGCTATTTTTTCATTTATGACTAATCATCCCCCCCCCCTTTTTTTAAAACCGTTTTTTATTGTTGACTTTTAACTCTTTTATATTTTGTCAATAGCCTTCTAATTTAATTGTTATTGTTTATTATTTTCGATTTTGTGAACTTTCAATATTTGATTTTTCCTTATCTTATCACTTATATTGTTTTCATTGTTTTCGCTTGTTTTGTGCTTGTATTTCTTTCATTGTAAAGCGTTTCTGCGTTTTTCTCCATGAATTTTTTTGTTGCTTCAGCTTCACTTGTGATTTGTACTCCTGAAGGTGAGCCGAATTAGCTCGAAACATGTAGAGTAAATTAAAAATCGCACAAGTATTTATATCTGGAATAGTGGTTTCATACCATGGATTGCCAGATATCAGGACATTCAATTCTAAATTCTTATTTAGAATAAAATGATTATTTGAGATTTTTCATAAGATTAATCTGAGCTCCCTATTTTCTAAAATATACTGGTACCACCTTCAGAATGTAAGTCTAGTCTCAGTATTTACACGGTAACAGATGATGAATTGATTGATTTCCATAAAATTACACTAAGATTCAATTAGGAAGAGCTTCAAAATAGAGCAAATTTAGGTTAGGAATTTTAAGACTTTTTCGTTGTTCACATGTTAGCCATATTTTATTTTATTTATTTATAAAAGGAAGGGATTACAAACAGATATAAGAGAATGAGTAGCTAGCACAAAAGTTGATACGTCATTCGAAAGTACACTAAATGAGGTATTTTTTACTGGGAGAAACAGGGTGGGTGTGCATAGTTATTAATATTTCATGGAAAAACTATGGAAAATAGGACTAATTTTGTTTACTTCAGAATCGTGATATTCATCTCCTTGATACGAGTAAAGAGTTTTTCTGACACAGACTTCATCCCCTTTTGGAAAATTTATTGCCCCTTCCGAATATGTGGTCAAATTTGATGAGACTACAAGGAAAACTGAATAATGATCATTCAAGAGCAAAAAACTTGAAATATTTCGAGAAATCAAAAAATGTTAAATTGTAGAATAACCGTCAACATTTCTACCATGTGCTATATGACATTTTTATTGCCAATCACTTAAACAGGGTCTCTATAAATGATTTCAACAGCGCAGTTGGCGTGGACTATTAACTGTGTGTTTGGGCAATTCCGAAAGAAATTGAATAATGAGACTGAAATTATAAAAATTAAAAAAATTTCTAAAAAAAGATGAGATAAAAAATTTCCAAAGCAAACTACGATGTTACAATCATTTATAAAGACCCCTTATAACCCCCCCTTGAAGTTTGGCCATTCTAAAAGTGTCTACCCGCATAGATAGAATATCTAAGTTGAGGTCTAGCCATTGAAAATAAAACATACGTCTTCTGTTGATTGAAACTACAGTAATAATCCACACAAGAATATATCAGCAGTGGACTTAAACTCACTATTAGCTAAATTATCTTATTTCCGAGTGTGGTTTCGAACTTCTGTACCTCTAATCATGCAACAATACACCTTACCTATCAATGTTAACATCATAGAACTCGTTACATAAGCTATCAAGATAATTATAAACTTGAGACGATGGCTAAAGGTATGGATCTCTTAGGGTTAGTGGCTTCCTCCCCAGTCGTTGCAATTATATCGAACCTATGAAGGCGTAGAAAACAGGTTGCTGCTCCGGTGAATACCTGAAAGCGAACCAAATTAGATTTCCAAATTTGAAGTCATTAGACCAGAAATGAGCAAGGTATTGTATTGTTGTAGTATTAGCATGAAAGATCAATTTGAGGATAAGGTGAGGTTATTTCATTACACAGGGTTTGCCTAGTCTTCAGTAGATTCTCAGATACCGTTTGTAACACGTTCACTAGCAAAAACATGATAAACTCTGCATACTGATTCCAACAACTTGAGCAAAAAAATTGACGCACATTCTGAAAATCTCAATTTTAATGAAAGTTAACTCACATTGACTTTATAACTTATTCTTTATGTTCTCTCGGGAAGGTTTTGCACGAAACAAGAAACATTTTAAATGGAAGAAAAATTCAGGATTTCACCGAATCTTATGTGGAAGAAGAAAAATAAACAATTTTCAAAATACTGAAATGCGGATTAGTGATTTAATACTTGGTATTTCCACACCTTGCGTTAATTACAGCTCGGCAATGACGGTTCATACTCAAAATGAGTGATCTTAAAATGTTCTGATCTAATCCTTCCCAGATTTCTTTGAGTTGGATTCCTAAGTCATTAAGAGTAGTTGGATGATTTTCTGAACTTCAGCCTTCTATTGAAGTTGTCCCAAAACTGCTCAATCGGATTGAGATCTAGACTTCTTGCTGGCCATTCTATTCGAAAGACTTCAACCTCTTCAAGGTACTCCTGAAGGATGCGCGCACTATGGGGTCTGACATTATCGTCCATAAAAATGAAATTTTCACCAATGTAGCTTTAATTGATGTAATAAAAGTAGACTTGGCCCTCATTTGTTGATTGCAGTACTTAAGAATACTGAAGGAATATCAATTCAAAGAATATAATATCAAAGCTGAATCTATGAAGCATCTGATAGCAGTGAATAATAACTCATTATTCCCTCGCGAGTAATGGTATTATTATTGCAGTGCCGACAGACGTATAATTGGTGGATTATTCAATAGTTGTGGATAAAATAACATTACCGGAATTCAGAGTAAGAACATGCAAGTGAAGATTTGCGATAAAATTGAGTGTATTATCAGTACCATACAAAATCCATACTAATATTAAATGCGAAAGTAACGGATTTTGATGAAATTTGGTATGGTGATAGATTATAACCTAGAAATGGTCATAGGCTATAAAAAATCACGCCATCGTTCTTAGGGGGTAGGCATAGGCAGAAGTAGGCAGATCTAAATGAGTTAGTGATTTTTAGTCGTTTTTGTTGGGACCTTTGCTCTTTCACGTCTAAACGGCTGAACAGATTTTGATGAAATTTTGTAAGGTAATAGATGGTTATCTAAAAACGGATATAAGATCAAAATGATCACGTCATCGTACTTAGGGGGTAGGAAGTGGGCAGAAAACTGAATTGAGTTAGTGATTTTTTTATGGTTTTGCTAGGAGTTTTGCTCATCATGCCTAAACGGCTGAACGGATTTTGATGAAATTTAGTTAGGTGATAGATAGTAACCTCGAAAAAAGGATATGTGCTATTAATATTCATGCTATCGTACTTAAGGCGTAGGCAGTAGGCAGAAAACTAATTAAGTTAGTGATTTTTAATCGTTTGTTTTAAAAGTTTACCTCATTCACGCCTTAACGACTGAACGGATTTTTATAAGACTTGGTTAATATAAAGATAGGATCCTAGGCACGGACACAGGCTACTTTTTATGGCGGGAAAATACCTTATTCCCGCGGAAATCTGGCGTGATCGTGTCAAGAAGCGCATGACGCCATAGCTACTGAAATGATTTTGATGTTTTTCAACTGAGTGTTACTAAGACTTCAAGTTAGTATTTGATCACTTTTCTAACTTAGAGGGTCGGTAAGGCGCCATAATTTAGGGAATTTATGATAAAATTTTGATGCAACTGTCTTTATTTAACAGTTTTACTTGGATCGAAACTTAGCGACATTCAATCACACTACTTAACTTATAGGGTAGGAAGGTACAAAAATTCAGACTATTCAGACGTATGATTTGAGTGAATATTTCGAAGGTATTACCGTGCGAAGCCGGGGCGGGTCGCTAGTAATATAATAATAATGTATTTTCCAGTTGGTTCAGTGCTTCAAAGAAAAACAATAGAGTTTTATTTAATCGTCCATTTATACTTTCAATAGTTCCCTAGTGAGCAGGCAAACACTAAACAGGGCTAGTTGATGTAGGATTAATTAAATTGCAAACGTGTTATGTAGTAATAGTGCAATAAAACGTTCACAAAATAACATTACCGGAATTCAGAGTGAAAACATGCAAGATTCGCGATAAAATTGAGTGTATTATTATCAGTGCCATACAAAATAGTATTTCATGAACAGAGTTCATTACCGGGCAACAGTATGTAATCACATTCGCTATGCAATCACCCTGATTTTCATACAAATAGGGTAGAATAATGAGTTGTGCACTCGTTTTAAGCATAGATTTCTTTGTTCAAATATCTACAGCAATTGATATCTCTTTACTATTTGACATATATCGTCGAAGTGAATCCATCTGCATTAATACCCATTAAATTACAAGGGAATAATGAGATTATAATTCAATGCTGTCAGATGCTTCATAGATTTAATTTGGATATAAAATTCCTTAATTTTTATTTTTTCAGTATTCTAAAGTCCTCCAACTTACAAATATGGGCATACCTTGTCAGTTGAGAGCCAAATCTACTTTCACTATATCAATTAAAAAGCTTGTATTGTATTGTATTGTATTGCATTATTTAGTCATATGAAAGGTAAGCCCTTCCTCCAAATTTTCATGTAACACCCTAATATAATTTCGAATATTTTCATTTTATTGTTTTTGTGCATGTATTCCTTATGCGAATTAATATTGAATATTACGGGAATTAATAAAAAAGTATATGCCAGTGCTATCCTATACAGGGTGTCCAAATTCGATGATCGCTGAGATCATCTCGAGAACCATAAGGGTTTGAGAAAAAATGTTCAAGAACTCCCGATATCTTTTTTCGAAATAATCAATTGTATTTCTGTAAAATTACTGTTTCAGAGATTTCGCTATACAGATGTGGAAGAATCGGATGGAAACACGGGAGTTCCAGTGTTAAATTCAAGCAGGCTCGGAGTCCAGTGGAACAATCGAATCTCAGAGCGTTGCGATATTGAATAAGCGGCTGGTCTGTTGGAATGGCATTCCATAAGCTCTGATTAGGGTAAGAAGACCTTCTATGAGAACTGCAAGGGATTTGGGGACATCCGATTTCAAACTTACAGACCTCTGGGAACTGGAATGGAGAGATGCATGCCCAATCCAATGCCAGAATCTTCCATGTATAAAACAAAGCCACCTGCTTACGAACAGCCCCGCAAAATATGGACATCCATCAACAGAATACGTATCGGACACGGAAGGTGCGCAGACTCGCTCTACAGTGGAACAAAACCCAACTGCAAGATGTGACTGCGGGGCGGCCAGACAAACTGTCACCACATCATCACCAAATGCCAGAACAGGGCCAACACAGGTGACTTCAATGATTTCCTGATGGCGACCAATGGGGCGATTGATTACATTCGCCAACTAGATCTTAGCCTATGACTCATTCTTTGTTTATTATACATGTGTTATTATGCCATACGATAAATAAATAAATGGGGTAGATCGGAGCATTGGTTACAGCAAACGCTGGTATTCCGGTGGTAGTCGCAAGACGCGACGTTGCCTGTGTCGTTGCCGACCGTAGCGTTTGCTGTAACCAATGCTCCGATCTTACCCTTATCAGAGTTTTCAGAATGCCATTCCAACAGACCAGCCGCTTATTCAATATCGCATCGCTCTGAGGTTTCGATTGTACCACTGTTCCACTGGATCCGAGCCTGCTTGAATTTAACACTGGAACTCCCGTGTTTCCATCCGATTCTTCCACATCTGTATATCGTTTTTGTTGAGTATATTACAAAAATTCCAAAACGTTCTCTTTGAAAGTTCTATTGCCTATACGCTATTTCTATCTGACCCAAAAATTATTCGCCGTTCAAGTGCTAGAGAGAAAATTTTGTGTTTTTTAAATGTGACACCCCATATTTTTCATCGTTGCTCTTAGCCGCAGATTCTTCTGATCTATTTCAAAGATATTGAGTTTTTCATGTATATAAAGATTTAGATATTTGGGATCTGGCCATTTATTATTTTGAAAAAGGGGTTCGGGAGTTCTTCAACATTTTTTCTCTAACCTTTATGGTTCTCGAGATGCTATCAGTGATCATCGAATTGGGATACCCTGTACTAGCAGGATGATATTTTTGAGATATATCGCAAATATAGATTATTATTATGAAATGGGGTGTAGGGTTAGTTCACCTCCACCTGGTGCACCCTGGGTAACGCTAAATGAACTAACACAAGAAGCGCCAGACAATCTTCAGGTTATCTTTAGATCTCCTGGCAAAAGGATCACAGGCACAACAAACGATGACACAATCATTAAACTGTTCTTCTAAGGACCAATTGACAAGAAAACTCGGACCAAATCTACACGAGTCTGCCACCTCAACATAGATGGCAAAAGCAGTTCATTATTCTTGTTATGTTATTACCTGTGATGTGCCATACGCTAAATAAATAAATAAAAATAAATTATGAAATGAAAGAACTTACCCCAGACCATCCATGTGGAAGAAAACCACCGTGTTTAGTCCAGTTGTCCGTTGAAACATAAAAAAGTCCAGCAGTCATGATGAACACCCATACGGAAAGGTTGATGGCGTTCAGCACATTATTGAAGATAAGAGATTTTTTCACACGGCAACTAACAGTAACATCATTAACAGCGTTATCACAAATGCTAGGAAGTCTGGGGCTCTTCCTTGAAAGAATTGCTGTTGTTAGTATTTAAATATAATATCAATATCATCATCAAACGTTGAATAGGATAAAGGGCAAGTGCATCAAAAAAAAGATACAGAAAAATACTATTGGCTACCGGTTTCGGCTTACGCCATATTCAGGCCAGCGTCTATGAAGTATAAAATTATCAATATTGTTAAAATCTACAAAAATGCAATGTCTTCTCTTCGACAATGTTGAAAATGAGGTTATGGAGAATATGATTTGAAAACTCCAACTTTGTGTCAATAATAATACAGGTGTGATGCTGCATTCTGAGTTCTTCCTTCAACATTGTCGTCTGTATCTGAAGTTTAGGGATCACACCATGTAAGTTGATATTCCTCACTACAATCAGGCTATCCCTGGGGAAGGACTGTTCATTGTGCAGGCTGAGCTATTTGCGGTTCTTGCCTGCGCACTAGAAAATATTCGCAGGGGATACTCTGGCCAGCACATTTACATATGTTGCGACAGCCAGGGAACTCTGAAATCTTTATCTGATGTTAGAGTTGACTCTCTTTTGGTAGAAGAATGCAGGAAAGCTCTGCGTAGGGATGGGCTTGAACTTTTTGAAAGTAATCTGGTGTCCGGCTCATGCGGATATACCTGGTAACGTCAAGGCAGATGAACTGGCTAGGCGGGGAGCCAGATTAGCATTTGTTGGTCCGGAGCCTGCGCTGCCAATCTGTCGTACATCTGTCAGAAGTTTCTTCAGGAACGGGCTGAACAGGGAATTTTCCTCGGAATGGAGCGCGGGGGTGGGCCTAAGGTGGTCGAGGATTCTCAATGAGAGACCGTCCTCGCGACCTGAGGTCAATAGACTTCTGTTGCTGGAGAGGAAACAACTCGGTCTGGTGACTGGTGCATTTACTAGTCACCTGTTTAACAAACATTTGAAGAGAAGGGGATTGACGAGCTGCTCCCTATGCCGGTGGTGCAGGAGTACTGATGAAACGGTTGAGCATATTTTGTTCAACTGTGGGAACCTTACTGAGTTAAGGTCAACACACCTAGGAAATCCAACTCCTTCTATTCCTATGGTGAGAGGGACCACTCCTCGTGTCTGAGGAGCTGAGTCTCTATATGAATGATGAACCTATGTTGAAAATAGATCAGTACATTTACCGATATTGTTCAGAAAAAACTTCAACTTTTCTTAAGAACAACTTACCAAAAAAAGTTCCTATGCTATCCTCAATTGTATGGCTAATAGCACCATTGGAAAGAGCATCGAAACATGCACTAAGAGCACATGCGCACGCGCTTGTGCCAATTAAATACTCTAATATCATGTTCCATCCGATAACAAAAGGCTATAAATCTCCTACGGTGACGTAAGAGTACATGTAAGCTGAGCCTGTCGTATGCGGTACGCGTACTCCAAATTCCGCATAACATGCCCCTGTAAAGAAGGAAATATTATGTCATTGCTCAATATGAGAGTACTTCTTTCCACATAATAGGGCGAGTTGCAATGTTGAATGTTTTTTCACCATTTCGAAAAAATAATTCGACTCACAAAAGAAGAAAACGATAGTTATACGCAATAGATAATCCAAGATCATTTTTGGTGAGTTTAGATTTGACTGAAGGAGGGGCGATAATGGTGAGGTGACCACGTCACACTTTTAAAGGGCCCACTCCACTAAAGGGGCCCACTCACTAAGAAGGAAGAATGCGCAGTTAAGTATCTGCACGTTTGCTGTAACGCAAACGTGTGCATTCATATTTCCCACACATACACTTTTGCGTGTTGGTTTGGATGTGCGACAAGCGTGAGATGACGTCGAAAAAAGATCTGATGTTAATGGCAGTGGCGTGTGTTGTTATTAAGGAAAAAAATGTCCAAGGTATAAATATCGAACCCGACACTGTGTTGCTAAACATATAAAACGTGCAGAGACTTGTTGCCCATACACGGTCGTTTTTGGTCATTCTTCCACGCACGGTGAAGAATGCACACGCCACACGACGGAGATAATTGCGCATTCTAAATTTACGCCATACACACACAGTTTACTGTACCCCGTACAACTCGCATTCAAGTCTTCGCGCTTCCCTCATAGTGAGTGGGCCCTTTTAGAGGGAAGCGCGAAGACTTGAATGCGAGTTGTACGGGGTACAGTTAAAACTGTGTGTGTATGGCGTAAATTTAGAATGCGCAATTATCTCCGTCGTGTGGCGTGTGCATTCTTCACCGTACGTGGAAGAATGACCAAAAACGACCGTGTATGGGCCAACAAGTCTCTGCACGTTTCATATGTTAGCAACACAGTGTCGGGTTCAATATTTATACCTTGGACTTTTTTTCCTTAATAACAACACACGCCACTGCCATTAACATCAGATCTTTTTCGACGTCATCTCACGCTTGTCGCACATCCAAACCAACACGCAAAAGTGTATGTGTGTGGGAAATATGAATGCACACGTTTGCGTCACAGCAAACGTGCAGATACTTAACTGCGCATTCTTCCTTCGTGGTGAGTGGGCTCCTTTAGGTATAATTTGCAATTCCGCGTTCTTTTGCCAGTCCGACAGCATGATCTTAATAAACTTGTCTTGCACGCCTATGCTTGACGGACTGTCAACTTTTATGTCAGGGTATTTCCTTTCTATGATCTCCGAATCTGCTGATGTAATGATATTTATTTGACTTCCTTTTCCGGCTTTCCTCTGAAGGAAATATATCGTGTTATCGTGAAGTATACTTATCTGAACTCATCGAATGTCTCGTGTAAAATTTCTAAGTTTTAGTTTGCAGGATAAATGATATTCATTCTCGGTTAGTCGTAAGTATTAATTTAAGCAGGGATTTCACTGGGTATTACGTTATGGAAGGGAAATACTGACCTGAGAAAATACTGGCTACAGCTGCGATGATAAAACTAAAAACAACTCCAGGTCCTGCTACGTTCTTGGCTACCATACCAGCTACCAGATACATGCAGTACCTACACAGCTTCCTACGCCCAATGATGTGAGGTCCAATGTGGTCAGGCATTTCTGAAATGAAGATTTGTGTATCGTGGAAGTGAAAGTACCTATATGTGTTTGATAAATCCATAACAGGTTGTTGCATGAGTTTTTTTATCTTTATGGTAAGATATCTGATCGTATTAAAACGTGGCATTTAAAAATATCACGAAAGTCCTGAGTAGGTGCTTTTGAACGCTCGTTCATTGGCGAAGCAAAGTTTTGTATAGGACTTGAGATTGATACTAAATCTATTGAATGCAAAAACTCAGCACGTTGGAATAATATTCTGGAAATTTTCGAAAACTGAAATATGTAAACACTTGAAATTTAGCACGAGCCTTCAGTATATTAATCTTCATATACAGAATAATTTCAATGGGATCGGACATCTTGTTATGGAAATATAGAGATTCTCATTTTCAATATTTCAACCAAATTTTCTATGGTCCAGATAATGCGATCTTCTTGAAATTTCGCAGGTATAATGAGTACATCAATCTTCATTCACCAAATGAATTTCACTCGAATCGGATGACTTCTTCTGGAAATATGAAGTTTCTCACCCTGAAAATTTCAAGTCTCTAGGACAATACCTTCGAAAGTTATCATGCTAACGGACGAACGGTTATCAAGGAGTCGAACCCTTTCGTTGAGGCCATCTTTGGCTCAAAATTAGAAAATTACAGACATTTGGTTAAAACAATACACCACTCGGTTAAGTAGGACGAGCGCTCAAAAATAAAATTCATATAATTTTGAGCACCCCAATCAATTGATAGATTCGCTCAGTTCAAGTTGAAATGGGGTTTCCGAAGATATAGCAATTCATTAGGGGCAGTCCCAAGCTGCCATTAAGGTGGCAATCTCGAACACCATCAGTTAAAGGATAGACTGGAAATGCCGGGAGAAGCTGAATGGACTAGAAAAGCGCAACAGACTCTTATTGAAATGGATTCCAGGAGACTCAGAAATTAAGGGAAACTAGGACACCGACAAAAAGGGTCATCCAATCCTTTCAAAGGACCGGAATCCTCTGTGGCATAGGGTAAAACACAACAAAAAAGAATTCGGGAGAAGGAAAGAGAAAGATAGGGAGGTATTGGCATAGCCTTTCTCATTGAGGATACACACGAAAATCCACGGAATGTTTAATACGGAATACATCCAACTTTTCTTAAAAATTAAACAAAATAGGCTTCTCGTCCTCGCAAGTATTCTCAATGGTCAATTACTTCTAAGAAAACTCCTGGGACTGAGACTGGGATAGAGGAGAGAGAGAAAACTCTGAAACATCTTGTGATAGAATATCTGGCTAACGGTTCTGAACGAGGGAGAGCCTGAATAGGAAAATTATTAGGCATGGAAGTTGCACAGTAAAAATTAAAATCTCAAACTGAAAAAAACATATTTCATCAAAGTAATCCCTGTCTCCTATTTTCATAAAAAAATATTTTCTTAAACTGAGATATGTATTCTCTCAACATGAAATGCTACTTTTTTCTTAATAGAAAAAATATAACATTCGAATGATGTTGCTCGAAATCTCCTAACAACAACTCATGAATGTATTGATATCTTAGTCTAAGATTGTCTAAGATTGATATAAACTTCTCAAGCTCTTCAGCCAAAAATGATTTGAATACCTGCCTGAAGTAAGTCATCGAAAAGAGTCTGTCATATATTTGAAAAGATTCAACAAGTACTCTGAACAGAAGTTTGTTGAGTTCTAGTGAAATTAAACAAAGGTAGAAGGTAGTAGAACTTATTTGAAGAGAACTTAAAACTCAATACAAGATACTAGCGATGCATTTATTTCAAAACTTGTATACCACTCATTTTAAAGTTTAACTCAAATCGAAAAATATCAATGGTTTTAGTGGACCCGTTGGCAATTCCTGACTAGATAAAAAAATAAAGTACCTACCACTAGAAATCACTTTACTCCAGAAACAAGAGATACTTGTTCAAAAACATACAATTTCTTAATAAATGTATTATTAGTTTTAGTAATTCATATGAGAATTTCGACAAATTCAATTTAGATCCATCAGTTCCTTTGGTGTGATGTTTTGAATATTTCTGCTGAAAATAAACTGATAGTCTCGTTTTAAGGCCCGCTGTTCATGCGAATACTATTGAGTTTTTGTAGTTACAAACCTGACTTCTCGTGAATCCTTGAATCGGGATACTTCAATCAAAAACTGAACTGAGCTGAAGTTTTAGCTTATTTCGTTCGAAAGTTGAAGTAGCATGGATCTTCATTAGTAAATCGTTTTAGAACACTCTAAATACAAGATTCGAAACTGAAGACATTGTATTAATTGAAGTGGAAATATACAGAGAGCTTTCATGAATACTACATTGAAGATTCAATGGCCAAGACATCGTTTCCATAAGCTCGTAATGGTACAAATATGATATGAATGATCATGAAAGATCTCATCCGTAATACTGAGGAGAGGCTGTAGACACAACAGATCCATACACGATGGAAACGTCACTCATATCAAGCTAACAAATTATTACTAACATTGTTGTGGACATGTAACACAGTAACAAAGATTGATGGCATCCTCTATCACCTATGTTTATTCTCTCCGAAATAATGATGGAAGGGTTCAATACACCTGGAAATAACAGCAGAACAGTTTAGTATCTTACCATCCATATTGTCGATAATATTGAAGAATAAGGAATATTGATATTAAATAGCTTAAATAAAATTTGGTTCTTTGACTTTCATCCTAACTCTTTTCATTTTGAACTCTTGGTAATTTGAATTTTCGTTTTGGCTCTTGAATTCAAATTATCGAGAGAGTCGACCGTATAGTATGCCGGAAAAATGAAGTCTCTTACACATTTCCCAACAAATTTGAAATTTTCAGGTTTGTTTCTGAAGATTTCTATCACTAATTGTGCTCAAATCTTTGTGTTCGTATCATCATTCATATGTGAAAAAGAATTGAGGATTTTCCGAGGATGAAAAAACTTACCCTTAATACAATTCTAGCAATTATTGGGGAGAAGATGTTGGGAAACGAAAATTTCTGAACTGAAGTTAGAAAGTTGAAATTACACGGATTCTTCATTTGTGAGTCGTTTTAGAAAACAAAAATTTCAACCATCAGTACTCAAGACCTAATCGATCGATTAGGCCTATGGTGAACTCAATCGAGATATTCCAATACAAAACTGAACTGAAAACTTCAAGGTTTAGGTTATTTCTTTCGAAAGTTGAAGTATACCATGGATTTTTATCAGTCAGTCGTTTTAGAAACACTCTAAGACAAAATTAGAAATAATGACATTTGTAATTCATTGAAGTCAAAATAAGTATACAAAGTATGTAATAACTCTTGTAACAGCAATGAATTACAAATGTCGTTAAATTCCAATTTTGTGTTTCGAGTGTTCTAAAACGACTGACTGATGAATATCTCGATGGGTTCACTATAGACCAAGTCGATCAAGTATGTAACAACAAACTCAAACTGAACATTTCAGAACTTTATTTTTCGAAAAGCAGCCGATGTATCGAAGAAGAGTTATCATAAATACTGAATTGACGATTCAATGGCCAAAGCATCGTTTCCAACAGCTTTAATTATATGAATGATCACGAAAGATCTAATCGTTATTACTGAGGAGAAGCTGTAGACACTGAACAGATCAATAGATGATGGAAAGTCACTCATCTATATTAATAAAACAGGATCTATGGTTACCGTCAAAATGCAATATCTTTCAAACGGCAGCACCAAATTCGATAATTCTTTTTTTGTTGTGTTCATAATTGCTAGGGCAAGGTTTTATACAACAAAATATTTCGAAAAAAATTGTTCAGAAAAAATAAAAGGCTTCCTTTTCTTATGACCAATCAAGCAGTCATAGAATACATATTTATAGGTTATAATGATTTTGACATCTGACAAAAAGTGAAGTTACATCGAGTGAATCGAAATTTAAAATGTTAATCAGAAATAACTTATAATATTTTACAAATTTTAAACCTATGATGTATGAATGTATTTTGGATTGCCTGATGCCCGTATGTTTATGATCACAAATCAGATCAACAGATGGCGCTGTAGTTGTTATCTAGGTTATTCATCTATAATGCAACTAAACGGCTGGATCGATTGAATGAATTTTGTGTATGCAGAACAACGTCTGTTGGGTCCGCTAGTATTATATAAAGCTAACAAATTATTACTGACATTGTTGTGAAATGTGACAGTAACCAAGATTGATGGGTTCCCATGTCACCTTTATTCATTCCCTCCGAAATAACGATTGGAAGGGTTCAATACTCCGGGAAATAACCTTCTTCGGGAAGGTTATTTTATTGCGGAGCATCGTAGCGTTTGGGTTTTATTGACTCCACATCACACGAATAAGAATATCCCTACATCTTAGGATTGATACACAATTCTGCCGGAAGTTCTTTGAGACGCGGTATGAATTTTACGCATTAGATTCTTTTTGAGTACTTTCTCAGAGTAAGAAATAATGTTTATTTCTTACTCTGAGAGTACTTTGTTATGCCGACGACGCAGGCAAAAGGCGAGGACGATTTACTGAGACTCTTGTATCGAATTTATGAAACTCGGATAAACGCCTAAAAATTGAGTGCAAAACACGTAGGTACTTGGACAGCACCTGTGAAAAAATTGTTCGTATATCAAAACATTTTTGATACAGTGAATAATCTCGAAAGTTAGCACGTCTACGACAAAGTTCATAATTATGTACCTAGTGTTCTTCTTGAAATTGTTTCAAGAATCGCTCCCTTTATTAGCATCTCAATTAAAAAAGTTCTGTATAATAACTGAAATATAAATTTGTCATTGATCTTTTTCTATACGGTATTATATTCTCTTCGGAAAATAAATATTCATGGAAATCATATTTGATAGTCATAGATATACTTCGAAAGTAATTGTCACCCAGTATGATAGTCATTGGCATAATTTCATCTTACTTTTGCATCAATTTTGGTTATGATGTCATCCTGCTTTCTCTCACTATACATTCCCATTATAGGGTCATTGAGACATTCACTACTAAAAATAATAGAGAAATGGGAAGGTTTAGACAATTCTATTCTAAAGAAATAACAAAAAGTATTAGTGATCTTCATATATATAATTATGTAATGCCAACCCTGGATTCCTTTAGCCAAGATAATCTTATTACAGCTTTTCTAATTCATATACCTATGTTATAACGTGCATAATTGCAACTCAACATTTCTGCTGACTCCAAACAATATGATTATAAAACTATTGTGAATGCCTCTCTCGAGGAGATTAAGTATCGAGATATTGTACGCTTTGCTTCGCTTAATAAAGTTGATTTTTTAAAAATACGGTTTTTCTCCTAAAAACATAATTGGCGACGAGGTGATGGGATTGTGCCGGTCTTCGTGAAACGAATACGGACTGTCAGTGTTAACTGTTAAGGTGCAACCAAGAACAAGGAGGAGAAATACCAGAAGCCCTGATCGACCGAGTAGCGCCCTTCGACAACTTCAACAAAGAAAATCAAGAACTTCAGAGGTGAGCAAGAGCAAATCCTTTACTTTTTTCCCAGTTATTTTAACCTGGCCCAAAGTTAAAACCAATTCCAATCCAATTCTTTTTCCCGTACAGTTTTGAGAGTAAAACCTGTATAAGTTTTTCCTAGGTTTCTTTCCAAAAACCGATCAAATAATTCAATTTATTAATAATTTTTTTTTCAATCATACATAATTGATTCAATCATAAATAATTTAATCGATAATTTATCGAAGCTTAATTTGAAAAATAATAAAATGACACAGGATAATAATACTTTCGAGAGAATGAAGCTGATTAGCCTTTTCGCGCAATCAATTGTTCCATTTGACGGAAACCCCGCAAATTTAACAAGATTTTTAAATCATTGCGAAAGATTTTCCAATAAATTCAGATCAAATGATGCATTACTCAATGAAGCAATCAATAGATATCATTAAAGTAAATTAATAGGTACAGCTAGTGAAATAGTGAGCAGCAATGAACGCATCACTTCTAGCTGGACAGATTTAAAAAAATTCCTCAAATTGAAATTTGAAGAGAAAATTAGTTTAACTGTATTATTTTGGGATCTCCAGAATGCCCAAAGATTTAGAAATGAAAATGACTTAGAATTCCTAGAAAAAATTGTCGATTTAAAAAACAAATATGATTATCAGGTGGAGTTATCCGAATTGAGTATAGTTGAAAAAGAACAAGAAAAAAATATTGCATCTAGAGTAGCCACTAGAGTTTTACTTTACAACATTAACCCTGAATTACGAACTGCACTAAGAGGTCATGGTATAATGAATTATGATGACATGGTCAATTTTATTAGGCAAGATTTTTATTATTATCAGCAACCTTTTCTACATTATAAAACACAAGTTTCTCAAAAACCTAACAATTTTCCAAATTCAAACAAACGCCAAACGCAAAACCCAATGCAGTACCCAATACAGAGAAATTTTCCTAATCAATTTCAACCACATTTTAAACCACCACAAAATCAATTTCCCCACAACCTATCCAATTTACGCAACAAAATACCAATCAATTTCCTTCAAAACCTATCCAATATACACAACGCCCAGTAACTCATCATTTCCCTACCAGACAACAAGTTTTCGGACCTAGTACTTCTAAGGAAGTAGATGTATTCAAACCTAATCCAAATCAAAGAATCTTGACACCACCGGAAAAAATGTCTATACAGACGCGAAATTATCCACATAAACGCTCGAATTATTCGACACAATATCAGGCAAATCCTCCAAGAAAACACCCAAATTTTAATCAAATAATTATCAGCAAAATTACAATAATCAACCTCCTAATTTCACATTTGAAGAATTGACTAATATTGAACCAGATTGTGAGCCAATCGATGTAGAATATAATGAGTCACAAAATTATCTTGAAATTAACGAAAACTTTGAAGATGAAAACTTAGAGAATTTTTCAGATGAAAATTTTCACGAACTAGCCTCGAACAATTTATCGACCTAAATTCTGCTTTAGACAATAAAAATCAATTACCTTACATTGAATTCCAAAATCCTAAGTGCAAACTTCTTATAGATAGCGGATGTTCAGTATGTCTAATTGACCCAAATTTGCTTATAATAACTTTCCCAAAAATATTTTAAGGAATCGACAACTTTAACTGCATGTATGAAGCAGGAAACTTCTAATGAAAAAGTATTTTTACCAGTATTTAGAGAATTCGAAATTGATGATTTTCAGCCATTCATACTTTACAAATTTCACAAAAATTACGATGGATTAATAGGAGCAGATTTCTTGAATAAATATGGACTAAATTTAGATTTCAAAAACCAAATTTTAACTAATGAATATTGTAAGATTCCATTCCAATATCAAAAAGTTTCCCAAAAACCCTCAACATTCCAATAGATCTTAGTCATTTAGAATCAAAAATTAGAAACCAACTGACAAAAATTCTCCAGACGAACGAAGATGTTTTACAACTACCTGATCAACCACTCAATTTTCTTAGTAACATTAACACAAAATTAGAACGACTGACGAAATTCCTGTACACGGTAAAATGTATAAATATCCAGAAATTCATAGAGCGGAAGTACAACGACAAATTGAAGACATGTTAGAGAAAAAAATAATTAGACCTAGTATTTCCCCATGGTCCTTTCCCGTTGTCATAGTTCCTAAAAAACAGGACAAATCTGGACAAACGAAATGGCGAATTGCCATAGACTATAGAAAACTGAACGACAAAACCATAGACGACAAATATCCCTTACCCAAATCGACAACATATTAAATAAATTAGGCAATAAAAAATACTTTACCACACTTGACTTAGCATCCGGTTTTCACCAGATAGAACTCGACGAAGAATCAATAAAAAAACGGCCTTTACCGTAGAAAACGGACATTACGAATTTCTTAGAATGCCTTTTGGACTCAAAAACGCCCCAAAAATTTCCAAAAAAATGTATATAGGTATAATCGTTATGGTATACATGGACGATGTAGTTATTTTTTGGGATACTGAAGAACAACATTTGGCAGTATCCATACCATCGTAGAAGCCACTCAAAATTGATTTAATATTAAAAATCCAACTTGATAAAATGCCATTTTTTCAAAACTGAAATTGAATTTTAGGTCACATTATCACACCTCAAGGAATTAAACCAAACCCTAATAAATTGAAAGCTATTACTGACTTTCCAATTCCAAAAACTCAAAGAGAAATTAAATCGTTCCTCGGATTAATAGGTTATTACAGAAAATTCATTCCAAATTTCGCTAAATTAACGAAACCTCTAACTTATGCCTGAGAAAAGATGCAAAAATTAACATTGACGATTTAAATTACATCGAAGCATTGAAACTTGTAAGCGGAATCTAATGAACGATCCAATATTAAGTTACCCTGACTTTGATAAACTTTTATTCTCACGACAGACGCATCCGGTTATGCAATAGGATCAGTTCTATCGCAAGGAAATTCCCCGAACGATCTTCCAATTGCATTCGCAAGTAGAACGCTAAATGACGCCGAAACAAGATACAGTACGATAGAAAAGGAACTGTTAGCTATCGTATGGTCATGCAAATATTTCCGACAATATCTCTACGGACGCAAATTCACGATTTACACAGACCATAAACCTTTATGTTGGTTATTTTCTTTAAAGGAGCCAAATTCCAGACTAATGAGATGGCGTATTCAGTTAGAAGAATTCGACTACGAAATTAAATACAAGAAAGGTTCGACAAATAACGCAGACGCACTTTCGAGGATTAAAATTGACAAAAATAATATCGAAATTAATGGTATTGAAGATGATTTAGATTCAATTGCAAATCAAATAACGACCGAAGAATTAGACGATTGTTTGAATTTACTTAATGCAAATAACCAGACTGAAACCCCTAGTACTAGTCAAAATGACAATATTATAGATTTCGAAACAGACGACATAACTGTTCACAGTACTTTAGAAAATCCTATTCTCGAATTACCTATTACCGAAAGAAGTTTAAATTCTGCTGCCCTACAAATATTTTCAAAACGACTCCAAATTATAAAGTAACAAAATCAAAAATTTTTGGTGATAAACTTAGATTCAGAGTTTCCATCAACCAATTGAAAATGATTTCATAAAATTCATCAAGGAATTTATTCAACCCAAAAAAGCATACACTTTGTATTTTGCCTCTCAAGAATTAGAAAAACCACTTATATGAATTCTACAGGAAAAATTCGATTATAAATCTTATGACTTAAAAATTTCCAAAATTTTTCTAGAAGACGTAGAAGACAAAGAAGAAAACTTCGCATACAACAATACCACGAGACAAAAACTATCCATCGCGGATTACGAGAAAATCTTATAAGTCTAAAACGTAAATATTACTGGCCCAACATGGACAAAGACGTTAGGAACTACATAAATTCTTGTGAATTATGTCAGAAAAATAAATACGAACGCCCCCAATCCAAATTCAATTCAGACCCAACCCTATCGGAACGAAACCATTTACGCACGTTTACTGCGACACGATTAGGTTTCAATCAAACGTATTGCCTTAGTATCGTAGACTCATTTTCAAGATTAGGACATGTTATACATTAATTCAAAAAACAGGAACAGAAATTTTAGACAAGTTATTATTTTCTTTAGCCATTACGGAATTCCTAACAAAAATACATGTGATAATGGTCTCGAATTCAAGAACAACGTTATACAAGATTTTGTAAAGTCCACCAAATCGAAATTCATTACATTACAAACTATAATCCCAATTCCAATGCAATAGTTGAACGATTCATTCCACATTAATAGAACAATTGAGGACAATTACAGACAAAAATTTGACTTTCCAAAATAGATTATCTCAAGCATTACTCAGTTACAATAATTCAAACCATGCGAGCTTAGAAATGACCCCTATGCAAATAATTAAGGCAGACTTGAACTACTCATTACCTATTGAACAAACACATAATGAACGATTACAAAATTACGTGGAAATTACGTCGAAAATTTGAATGACATAACGAAACATTTGGAACAAAATAGACAAAAAAATATTAAACGTTAGAAAAAACTAATGAAAACGATCAGCAAAGGAAGACCACCCTTTAAACAAAAACCCAACCTACATCAAAAATCCTATGACACGAAAATTAGATCCCCCATTCAAAAAAATTGATGCCTGTGAAATAGATAAAAATCGAATCCAAGATAGAAAAACAAGCATATCTACCATAAAAAAAATCATGAAACAGAGAAAAAACTAGTTTCAAAATTTTGTTACAGATCAAAATGGAATACACTTTCATACTTTCATACTTCTCGGAATAATAACCTTCTCGATATCCCTTGAAATTATCCAAATCCAAAATAGCATACTACCCATTTCACTAGGTAAAGCCTACGTAACTCACAAAAACTTGCAACTTTTATACCATATTGACCTAGCCAAAATCGAACAAATCATAATTATTATCAAACTGAAATAGACAACTACAAAAACTCAAAATTGAATTTCGCACAAACTGCAAATTATCGATATTTAAGACACTCTAACGAAATAAACCTGAATGCATTAGAAGAACTTTTGAACGAAAAAATACGAATCAAAAGAGGATTAATAAACTTGGAAAAATTTCAAAATTTCTATTCGGAACGCTCGATTTGATGATGACGAAGCTTTATATCAAAGTTATTTCAACAGTATCAAATACGAACAAATATTATTTCGAAATCAAAAACAAATCGCAACTATAGTGAATGACTTGAAAAATAAGTATATCAGTAAATTCCAGAAAATGTCAGAAAATCTTAAATTGTTTCAGATAGTACCTGAACTGCATGAAGTACAACAAATGCACCTTTTGATTTCGAATTGAAAGACATAAAAAATATCTTAGACGAAATACAAACAGCTGTTAGCTTTGCGAGGTTACATTTATTGCACGAATCAGTTTTACCATATTCCAAATTTCTAGAATTGATCAAAAATGAAAATATTATACCAGTTCATCACTGAAAGACTATTATCAATTGTGTCACACGAAAGTTATTTTCAAAAACAAATTTTATTATTTCTGATTTCAATTCCATTAGTTCAAAAAGATATTATGATCTATACAAATTTTACTATCTCACCAAAATAATGATTCCCTTCCATATACCAATCCTTATTTGCTCTCGCAAGAAGAAAAGCTGAAATGGTCACCAAAACTGCCATCCAGTGAAAACGACACTACTTATGCGATCAAGACTCACTAGAAAAAATTCCGAAGTGCCTGGAAAATATCCTCACCAACCACACCGAAAATTGCCAGAGAATACCAAAAATTCCAACCCAGGCCTGAAGATCCTAGAAGATGGAAGCATTCTCTCAATTCAAATGAGAAAATAATCGAAAAATGTCCATTGCAAACGAAAATCATTTCCTTCCTACGATGGCCATTCTACGTACCAAATGTACCATCAGTAACAAAGAAAGGAAATAGTTCCAACCACAAATATCAGCGAAGAGAGATCGTCCCTTCTACAACACCACACACGTTACCCCGGATACACAAAAGAAGACCATCAACCAGAAGACGACATCCCCGACATCGAATTGAAGAAACCAACCAGTGGAATCTTCCTCAGACTGCATTTAATTCATTTTTCTATTTGATAATTCTAATAATTATAATAACTACTTTTGTACTTTATTTTCAAGCTGCTTTATCCAAAAATAATTATGTAAAAATAACAAGCACACCCATAGGTGATATTGAACCAAAATGGGGAGGAATTATGGTAATGCCAACCTGGATTTCTTAGCCAAGATAATCTATTACAGCTTTTCTATTCATATACCTATGTTATAACGTGCATAATTGCAACTCAACATTTCTGCTGACTT